>CM036258.1:3269294-3501794 GCA_020698575.1 Bostrychus sinensis
CCACGCGGTCTACAGCAGCTGCTGAGTACAGCCTTCATCCGCTGCACTCTGGTCTTTGGGGCTCCCTGTTGCTCAGCGTCCTCCTGATCAGTGGACACCTCAGCTACTGGAGTTTTAGTGACCACTCTTGGAGATGTTTGAGAGACTTCAGGAGGAGTTCCGTCTCTCCCCTGTCTCTGCTCTCTCCTGCGCTCACGTGCTTTACACGGACAACAGCTGTATCCTCGTTGCTCCTTGATTAACTCCACTTTTTTTGGAGATTTCTCCTGCTTCTCCTCCACAGGTTCTAACGTGCCCTCAGTTTCACCCTCCAGGTTTTCAGGGCCCTCTTCAGATAGAACTCGGCCCCCGCAGGGACCACAACTCTTCCTGAGTTTTTCTTTAATGGCTTTGCGCCGTGACTTGTGGATTGTCTCTGGCTCCTGTTCTGCCAGAGACTGAGAAGTTGCATCTTCCTCAAACTCTTCAGAATCTTCCTCTGAGTGTCGGCCTCCACGGGGTCTACAGCAGCTGCTGACTACAGCCTTCATCCGTTTCCCTCCGGTTTTTGGGGCTCCCTCTTGTTCCTCCTCAGGTTCAGAGTGGTCCTGGTCTGGCACAGTGGACACCTCACCTACTGGAGTTTTAGTGACCACTCTTGGAGATGTTTGAGAGACTTCAGGAGAAGTTCCGTCTCTCCCCTGTCTCTGCTCTCTCCTGCGCTCACGTGCTTTACACGGACAACAGCTGTATCCTCGTTGCTCCTTGATTAACTCCACTTTTTTTGGAGATTTCTCCTGCTTCTCCTCCACAGGTTCTAACGTGCCCTCAGTTTCACCCTCCAGGTTTTCAGGGCCCTCTTCAGATAGAACTCGGCCCCCACAGGGACCACAACTCTTCCTGAGTTTTTCTTTAATGGCTTTGCGCCGTGACTTGTGGATTGTCTCTGGCTCCTGTTCTGCCAGAGACTGAGAAGTTGCATCTTCCTCAAACTCTTCAGGAGCTTCCTCTGAGTGTCGGCCTCCACGGGGTCTACAGCAGCTGCTGACTACTGTCTTCATCCGTTTCCCTCCGGTTTTTGGGGCTCCCTCTTGTTCCTCCTCAGGTTCAGAGTGGTCCTGGTCTGGCACAGTGGACACCTCAGCTACTGGAGTTTTAGTGACCACTCTTGGACATGTTTCAGAGACTTCAGGAGGAGTTCCGGCTGTCCCCTGTCTCTGCATCCTTTGGTACTCACATACTGCACACGGACAACAGTTGTCGTCTATTTGGTCCTTGACGGGACCACAGCTCATTTTGTCCTTGATGTTCTTCAACATGGACTTTGCGCGGCGGACCATGGCTTTCAGCTTGTCCTTAGGCGTCTTGTAGCTGGTGTCCTCAGCTACCACCAGGCGGTTGTCTACAGTCTCGCTCAGAGACAAGGTACTGTTGACCCTGTTGGTCACCTCACTGGTCACAAGGTTAACGATATCGTCTACAGAATCCTCACCTTTGCAACATCTAAAAATATTGTGGAGGCATGACTGCAGTGCATGCTTCACTGCATTCTGGGACACACGCGGCTTAGCATTTGATTTTTCAGTAAAGCTAAAGTCCCTAAACGCCTTAAGGATCTCATTGGAGGTCACAACAATGATTTCCAAAAACATTGTCGCGAAGGCTTTTCTGGACTCGCGCTCGGACAGGTCCAGATTTACTAATTTGTCACAAAATTTGGTGACAAGAGGCCGCAGTTTTTCTGTGGAGATGGTCGGAACAGCACCATCGAGTGGAGAGCGGGCTGTGTCCTGGTCGTCCTCTGTCTCACTGAGGCAGGACTGCTGGACACACCTTGTAGCCTCCTTTACAATGGTCTGCATCTCGTCCAATACCGGCTTCAACGCCACTCCTGAACTTACCTGAGTGGACATCTCTGGTTGATGTTTTACGCAGTGTTTTGTCTGAAATTCCTATAAACTTCTGTGTTCAAGTTCAGTGTAAAAGTACTTACGTGTGATCCTGTTTAGCTGCTGTGCTAAAATCGTCTGCTGTGAATCTGAGAAATGACTGAGGCTCAGAGTCGCTCAGGACTCACAAAGGAGACAAGTCTCTGGCTTTGTGACGTCACCGCGGTCTGCTTTGATCCGTTGCTTTGACAGCGCGCGGAGGTTTCCATGGCAACGGGCAGACGGCTAAAGGCTAACAATCAATGCTAAGCTATAAAGAAATACACGCTATGGCTGTGTCCGAACGCCATCCCTAGTCCCTAACCCCTCAATCACTACACAGTCCAGCACTATACAGCGGACTGTAGTGCACTCATTTTGTGAATGATTCGGACTCGCACACTATTTTTAACTCACCGGTGATCACGTGACTCTGGCGTCTGTGTAAAAAAAAAGTTCGGCGAAACTCCGCTGATAATGTTCTTCTGTGGTAAAGCCCGACCAGACTCACTTGATGTTTTAGTATTTATAGATAAATATTAGTCATACGTGTGATATTTAACATGAATTATCACTATAATGACTAAAACGGACTGGATTATTGCAGCTCTGTGCCTTACGTGGGGAGGCTGAACGCTGGCTAAGCTAACGTTAGCAATTTTACACTGCAAGGGTTTATTTAAGAGCTTTTTATTTCTGATTACGACGTGACAGAAGTAAAAAAAAACTGGTTTCATTCAGACGTGTTGTGTTCAGTTTAAAGGCAGTGGTCCCGCTGTTCTCTGAAACTCGCAAAGCATTCTGGTCTATACTGACTGTCCACTACTTTTCAAAATGCATTGTGGGAAATTTTGAGTGCACTATTTTTTATTCATTAGACATTGGGACACCACTGCAAAATGGCGTGACCACTTTATAGTGCACTATATTGGGATTAGGGAGGACGTTTGGACACAGCCCATATGTTTAACAGATAATATAGGCTACTATTTGCTTATATTTTAGGTAAAGCAAAAAACAAACAAAAAACAACCAAAAAAAAAAAAAAAACCTAAATGAAATAATTTCGTAACAACAAAAGTTTTATAATCATTTATCGGCCATTTATTTATTATGAAATTCACGCTAAATTCTTTGATATTTATTATTGATATTGTGTGTAATTTTTAAAAATTTCAGTAATAAGTTGAGAGTATTGGTTTAACCTCACAAACAACTGTGAAACATGTGAACGTTTATGATTTATAGTTTGTAGGACACATTTATAGATTTTTATATAATTCCTATTTGCTGAGGCCTTATTGTAGACACAAACATCTAACTATAACAGATGCTGTAAAGTAGTTCTCATTAGAAACATCCAAAATAAGGACAGGAGGCGACAGGTTCAGTCTCTTCTACTGCACTGGTTCGTTAATGTCCTCAGCATCAGCAGCACAAGTCTTCATTAACACATTCATTAGCTGTCAAAATACTTTTACTTTTTTACTCTCAGTACATCTGAAAATACTTTAATACTTTTACTTTAATAGAGTTAACTTTCACTCCTAAGTAAATAAAAGTAGCGATTTCTCCATCACTGATACCAAGAAGTATTCAGCTCCTAAATAAACTTTGAACTGATGTGACGTCCTGAAGGTGACAATGTGACGCCTCTGTCTGTACTTTTTATTGCTTTATTGTAGTTTAGCTTCTTATTCCTGTGTCCCTGCTGTACCAGTTGTCTTGTCTTGTGATGTTTCTATGTTCTGTGTTCATGGTGTAAAAATAAAACCCTTGTATGGAACACATTCTTGCACTGAGCGGAGTTCTGGGAGCTGCAGCAGTTGTGGACACACATATTCTGGGGTTGTATAAATGAGTTTAATGAATAAACAGTCAGACATATTCAGTATCAGGTTGTAGGGGAGCTGTTTTTCTTGCTGCTGTGCTGTGTGACAGTCTTCCACATGTTTTGGAGAGCCACTCGAGCCATGAGCAAAGTGATGGTGAAGTTACGTCGGTACCACTCTCTGCAAAAGAAAACATGAAAACAGGTTAGTATGGCGTAGTCTTACCATCAGAGCAGGTCCTCCATCGATTCTCTGCATCCTCTTCTCTCACATCAACTAACTTCATGTCCTGCGTCCACAAATCTCCTCTGGTCTTCCTCCAGGCCTCCAGCTCTAACCTCAGCATCTTTCTACCCAGATATTTACTGTCCCTCCTCTGCCCACGTCCAAACCCTCTCAGTCTGGATACTTCTTCTGCAAAACCTCTGACATGAGCTGTGCCTCTGATGGACTCATGAACTAATCCAATCCAATCGAACAGAAACATCTTGGGAGCGGTCCAGTGATGTAACACTTACTCGTTGTAGTTTGCGTGTCGTGTTCTGTTTTTGTCCAGGAAGCTTTTGTAAAACACGGCCATTTCTTCACTGTTCAGAGTGCGTCTTCGTCCTGAGGGGCCAGAGGACACAGAACAGATTAGGACACTCTTAACAGTGTAAAACTGTTGGTCTCCTGTGTTTCTCACCTTGTTCATCGCGCAAGGACAACCCTTTGGCTTTGAGGTGTGAGAATATGAACGATTCTTTTTCCTGCAGAAAAAATAAGAAAACGTAGTGAACACTTTTTTAATTCTATCTTAAATTATTTTGCACTTTAATTCCCAAAAGTCTTGGTTTCCATCTCGTCTTGAAATTTAGGACTTGTAGCATACTGCCATCTTGTGGCCTATATTAAAAACTGTCTGCATCTTGTTAAGAGTTGGATTTATTCACTGTCATCTGTTAAAGGAAATCGTTCCTTCAAATTAAAAACATAAGATTTTAGTGTCAAAGATGTGAATAAAACAATACCTTTGTTGCTCTTTTATCACATTGTTCTTCTGTCATACAAATTTTTGCTTACGTTTGTTTAAGGCAAATAGTTGAAATATCCCACATGTGTGGGAGAAAAGAGCAGATGTTAATTATCTATTTACATGCAAATCCGCTTTTAATGTGTTTATTGTAGAAGTCTGTTTTCGGGCTGCACAGAGCACAATATCCTGCAAATGTATTTTTATTACAAAATCAGCAAAAGTAACATCTGCATCACTAAGAAATAAATGTATCACAGTGTTATGTTCTTCCATCAGACAGATTTACACTGAAGAATAAATGTATCGCGCATCAATTAAATAATCATGGTTTAGTCCTGATTTAGTCCTGAATTTAGTCTGGTTTGGACTTTAGTAAGTTTTGATTTAGTCCTGGTTTTGACCTGAGTCCTGAGCCCTGTCTGTGGTTAATAAATCCTTAACCTGATTACAGTAAAACATCTGAGTTTCTATTCTTATTTCAATATTTAGCATGTTTATTGCGTATTGTGTTTTCTAATATTTTGCAGCATGAATGTTTTATGTGTTGTATGTACAGAATGGAGCCTCAAGGACCTGCCCCATGTTTGTTTTATCTTGAATAATATTCTTTATAAACAGGAATCTGGGAACAACAAGCCTTAGTGTGGCCACAGCCTGTAAAATAACACCATACCTTACTGAAAGTGACGTTCTGTTTGGCCCAGAACTCATGGTTCCAGTCTTCGGTCTCCTGTCGTAGGCTCCTCAGTCTCTGCTCCAGCTCGGTCTCGCTCTCGGGGACGCGGTACACGATGGGACGGAGGTTGGACAGAGGGTTTGGAGGGCCGATCCAGTCGTGAGTGGAGCTGGGAGCCGGTCTCTGGATCGACGTCTGCAAAAGGAAGGAAATACATGCGGTAAACATTAAAGTAAAGAACAGAGATGACCCCCATTTGGAGAAGCAGACAAGAACAAAGAGAACTAAAAAACATTTGAACAAAGACCTTTGCCTCTCAGGTTATTTACCATGTCACTGTTTGATCAACGAAATGTAATGTTCAAAACTTGGCAACCTCCTCGATGTGGCTCTGAACCAAAATATGACATTTCTCAGCAGCTAACGGTGTTTAACATTTGGTTTTATTTTATTATAACAGTCCTGTCTGCTCCTCCAGACTGGAAGTGTGCCAACTATCTACTGTAGGGCTCTAATTCTTCAGAAATGGGACAAAACAGGGAAAAAAATGCAGCTGTAACTCCTACATCATAAATAAATGTCTTAATTTTAAATATATATTAATATATATATATTTATTACATTTGTGATGGTTTCTGGCTCTATATTTCACCAAAATGAGCCTGTCCCCTGACAAGTTTTCACTGTGTAAAGAACAATTACCTGCATGAAAATGAACTATTGTTGCTAAAAGTCCTTGTCACATTAAAGTAAATAATTCATATTGTGTCATTTTCAAGCAAAGTTGTTTTTCACTGATCCATGTTTTATTAAGTTTTACAGTTGTGTCCATGCTTTTTGTCAGCTCCACCAGACATTTATGAAACTCCCATAAAATCCTGTAATAGTAGCAGTAGTAATCTAAGCAGGATGTTTGATAATATTCAGATACTATTTCATGAATCCAATTCTGCTAAATTCAAACAAGTTATTTAGTTTTTCATTTTTTGATGTTACTGTTAATATTTCATATGTCACACCCAGGATTATCAACTCCGTCAGACAATTTCTAAATAAATACTTTAGAATACTGAGTTCATTGCAGTCTCCTAAAATAACCTCTGTTGTCACCGAGTATATAGTTTAAAATAAAGTCTCTGCTACAGGTCCTTCACATGTTTTTGGAACAAAAAAAACTTCCTATGTCAACTGTGGCAGATTTTTTTGGTCTGACAGAAGTTAAATAAGTTGTTTTAAGTTGTAAAGTTATCTTTTTTTTTTCTTTTTGCTACAACCAACATTTTATTTAAGGGTTTATCCGTTTTGTAATGTCAGCATCAAATTAATCTGTGAGAAAAAAGTCAGATATGAATCAACTTCCGGTCAATGTAACTTCCACAGTCTATTGATTAAAACTCATTTTGTTTAAAAAAAGAAAAGAAAAAGAGGTTAGCAAGAGAGAGAGAGAGAGGTTAGCAAAAGGCAAACACTTTCAAGTAGTTTAATATTTCAGAACTTGAATTTGATTTTTTTTCTCAATAATGTTTTGTTAAGTATTACTAAATTAGCCCCAGAAGATCTAGAAGTTCAAGTAACAACTGCAAGAAAACATTAATCCAAATACTTGAAGATTATTTGCAGTGAATGGTTGATGGTCCAACCTTTGGAGGCCTGTGCTGCTGTGTTGTGGGGGTTTTGGAGCTGCAGAGGCGGCCGTCTGCTGCTGTGTTGGCCGGAGCACGACGCACCGAAGCCCGCAGGAGAGTCCGGCCCACAGCGGACATGGTTCAAGGCAAATTAAAGCGAATAAAAACAGAATAAAATGGAGTCAGAGTGAATTAGTGGCTGTATCTTTGACCTGGAGCCGTTCACAACCTGTTTACTATGGGTCCTTCGTCCTGTTCCTGGTACAGCCGGGAACTACTTCCTGTTTATGTTTTAGACCTAAACTACAGGAGCCACAGCGCCACCCGCTGCACAGGAGCTGTAATAACATGCGCCTCTCTGTTTTTATACAAAACAATTCATCTTTACTTTACTGTCCTTAATAACTGCAAGTCTAATACAATAATACACGTTTCTGTGTCTGAGGACATTTAGACCCACTCTTCACCTGTGGGAGAAGTACTAAATTAAAAGTATTGTTTCTTTAAAATAAGAAGTACATTTTGCTTTAGTGCAAGTAAACAAATTGTTTTCAAAACTACAACTACTATCATAGATAGATAGATAGATAGATAGAGATAGATAGATAGATAGATAGATAGATAGATAGAGATAGATAGATAGATAGATAGATAGAGATAGATAGATATAGATAGATAGATAGATAGATAGATAGATAGATAGATAGATAGATAGATAGATAGATAGATAGATAGGTTGATAGATATAGATAGATAGATAGATAGAGATAGATATAGATAGATAGATAGATAGATAGATAGATAGATAGATAGATATAGATAGATAGATAGATAGATAGATAGATAGATAGATAGATAGATAGATAGATAGATAGGTTGATAGATATAGATAGATAGATAGATAGATAGATAGATAGATAGATAGATAGATAGATAGATAGATAGATATAGATAGATAGATAGATAGATAGATAGATAGATAGAGATAGATATAGATAGATAGATAGATAGATAGATAGATAGATAGATAGATAGATAGATAGATAGATATAGATAGATAGATAGATAGATAGATAGATAGATAGATAGATAGGTTGATAGATATAGATAGATAGATAGATAGATAGATAGATATAGATAGATATAGATAGATAGATAGATAGATAGATAGATATAGATAGATAGATAGATATAGATAGATATAGATAGATAGATATAGATAGATAGATAGATAGATAGATATAGATAGATAGATATAGATAGATATAGATAGATAGATAGATAGATAGATATAGATAGATAGATAGATAGATAGATATAGATAGATAGATAGATAGATATAGATAGATATAGATAGATAGATAGATAGATAGATATAGATAGATATAGATAGATATAGATAGATAGATAGATAGATAGATAGATAGATAGATAGATAGATAGATATAGATAGATAGATAGATATAGATAGATATAGATAGATAGATAGATAGATAGATAGATAGATAGATAGATAGATATAGATAGATAGATAGATAGATAGATAGATATAGATATAGATAGATAGATAGATAGATATAGATAGATAGATAGATATAGATAGATATAGATAGATAGATAGATAGATAGATAGATAGATATAGATAGATAGATAGATAGATAGATAGATAGATATAGATATAGATAGGCGCATACATCATACTTCATTACTAGTTCTACTGTTTTTATTACTTGTATCACTGCTACTGTTACAACTACTAGGCTAAAAATACTTTTACTAATTTAGAGATTTGAGAATAAAAATAAAAGTAATGCTTTTAACTCCAAAATTTACTCAAAAAGTAAAAATACAATTTTGAAAATGTACTCAGAAAGTTTGTGTAAGTCATCTGTGTAAAAATAACCTCGATAGATCAGAAGACGATGATGGCAGCCAACTATAGACTCAAACTGAACTTTGACACAAATAACTTATGAACTAAATTATAGACACTAAAAAGTTATACAATGTGGTGTTTATTGGAATACATTTCACACCAAAATTAATATTATAAATACAAATAAATAAATCAATAAAAAAGCAAATTGTGAATGAAAACCTTTAAAGTGATTCAATATTTTTTATAAAAATTAAAAATATAAAATTAAAAAAAGCATAAAGCATAAATTACTGGATCTGGAATAGTATTATTTTACCTCTACAGACCCAGTATAAATAGTTGGGAAACCCTGTAGATAAAGTTTGTATTGAACTACACACAAGTGGTGCAAACTCAGCAAGTTTCTACTTTTGTGCTTCAAGCTAAATATGCAACTTTTCAGGTTCTGAGTTCTGAACACCTTAAAGGATTTGTGACTGACTGTGGGAACCACGACTTTTGAAAACTCTTATATCATATTTTTCTATTAACATAAAAAACATTTAGGCTAAAATAACATGTTCATTCATGTTTTAAGCTGCGTTTAAAACTAAATTAATGGGCTGTTTTTAAGCCAGGAAATCTTCAAAATAAAAAACTTTATTGAGGTAAAAGTTTAACAGTTGCTCTAATGTTATTTTGTTGTAATACTGATGAAATTATCTTTGCTGAGTCATTTTTTATTGATCAGCGAATTTCATTCTACGGTCAAGCGTTTCATCAGGAACCGTCCATTTAACCTCCTATACGCTTCCATTGTACGCTAAAGGGGTGCCCAAAAGAAAATATATGCGGTTTTTACAAATGAATCGAATTTATAACTAGATTTAGACAAAAGATTAGTCATATACATAAATACAAGGTAAAATTGTATCAGAAATTTGCATTGTTTTAGCGTACCGTGCTTAAATACATGGTTCGGTCCGCTGTGGCCCCCCATCTCCGAGCAGAGTTGGTATCGCCCGAGTCGCCCGGCTTCTACATTGACTCTGCACGTGTTGGTCGTGTTTTGCTAAAGATTTCGGTGTCGTAACACAATTTAGCAGCTAGCATTAAAATTTTGCGTGGAATAAACTTGTTACTGTGTCCACGGAGTGTGCTGTCAGTATGAAATAACTCCCAAAAGACGGGAAATTAAAGGTTTGGGCGGAAAACGCGTGGAGACCGAAGAGGCGTGCTGTAGTAGTGGGTAAGAATCTGACCACGTTACAACCTTTTTAATGAGGAATTTATGATTTAATCTCAATGTAAAGTAAAATAATGGGAAGCTTTAGAGCTGGGAAAATGTAGCTGGTTAGAGAGCTGACAGAGAGAAAAAAATAGCGGAGTTAGCAAGAACAGAGCACTGCCACGTCGCAGAGCTGCGAGTATTCTGTGCATGCTGCAGAAATAAATGTACTGAAGCTCACTTTGGCAGCTGGAAAATATTATAATGTTAATATGATTCTGCACAAGGCCTGGGCAAGTTCAGAACGGGTTCAAAAGCAAGAAATGCAATTGACAATTGAAAATGACATGATCATACTGAGGCTGCTGATACAGAGTCAGTGACTGAGCAGAAAAAGGCTCTCAGTTTTGATGAATGGTATCACAGCAGAGATGTGAGGAGGTGAAGAGACTGGGACTGGGCTCGTGCTGAACACAGCTCTGACTGACGAGCTTCGTCTTGGATGCAGAAGACACTTCCTCCCTAAAAAAATAAATTCTAAGATAATAATAATGCACTGGATTTATATGTATCGCCCTTCTCGATTCTCAAAGTGCTAACATTGCATTTTAACAGTGGCACTGAAGGGAAAGTCACACCAACAAATTTGAAAAAAACAATTTGTGCGTGTTTCCAAATGTTTGTGTGTTCAAATTTGTGTGCGTTTTTTAAAATTTGTGTGCGTGTTTCCAAATGTATGTGTGTTTTCTCAAGTTTGTGTTCGTTTCCAAATTTGTCTGCATGTTTCGAAAATTTGTGTGCATTTTCTCAAATTTTTGTGTGTGTTTTCTAAAATTTGTGTGCGTGTTTCCCGAATGTATGTGCGTTTTCTCTGTCTTTGACCCATCTCTGTCCCCTCAGGTCCGACCTCAGTCCGGGACCATGGGCTGCAGACACTGTGGGTCCTCGGAGGTGGACGTGGACCACGCCCGCGGGGTCTCCGTGTGCATGGGCTGTGGCTCGGTCCTGGAGGACAGTCTGATCGTGTCTGAGGTGGAGTTTGTGGAAAGCGGAGGAGGAGGGTCTCTCGCTGTGGGACAGTTCGTCTCTGCACAAGGTCAGGTGGAAGTTCTGTCCACGCTGGTTTTAAAAAAGTCTCTGTTCCCAACGAGGGGTGCGGGGGCCCCTAGGGCAGCGGTCGGCAACGTTTAACACCAAAAGAGCCATTTTTGCTCATTTCACTATGGATAAAAGTCTGAAAGAGTCACAATGCTTATTTGATTTATACTGACTACTAGTGCTACACAGTATATCGCCAAATTATCGTTATATCGTAATATCAGCAAATGCAATATCCGTATCGCAAGAATCTAAATATATCACAATAGCACTGTGGTCTCCATCTGACAGAGATTTACACTGAAGAATCATTTTCCACCTGAGCCTTAAAAGAACATGTGTTGTGACTAAATAAAAATGTTTAAAAAGTCCAGTTTTAGTGGTAATTTAATTAATTTAGTCACAGCTTAGCCTTGTTTTATTCCTGGTTTAGTCTGTGTTAAGTTTTGATTTTGTGGCTGTTTTGACTTGTAAATACAGGAACTTACATTTTTGTGAAATGTAGTGAATTTAACTTACTATGTTCAAAAACTGGGCTCTATTTTCAAATATTGCAATATCGTTATCGCAATTTTCAACACAGTTATCGAATATCGCATGTTTTCTTCATATCGTGCAGCCCTAATGGGGAGGGATGCCAGACAAAAAAGTATGATCTCTGGTTGAGGAGAATGTAGAGTCAGCTTTGCTTTTAACTCTGTACAGTTCACTTTGAAATCCTTCCACAGGTTTGTCTTTGCTCAGCTGAGAGGTCACGTGACAGCGCTGTAGTGGGGCAGTAGTTGCTCCCGGTATCAGTCCCGATGCCCGAACTGTGAACTGGCGACAGGTGACGCAGGTGGAAGCCGCGTGGTCCCATCCCACAGATGAGGAGCTGCTTCTGAGAGCGCGGAGTCAGAAAACACAGAGCGGAGCAGTTTGTTGACATAAAACTGCATTTTACAACTGGTCAAGAAAACAAAAAGTCACTGTCAAACCTGGACTGAAGCACAACTGAGCTGAGGCCCAGATCAGGGCTTAGATCTTAAACCAGGACTAGGTTACGTCAGTCCACAGACAGGAGGCTAACCACCAGCCTTCTCTGTTGTTCATGTGTGGAGTAAAGTCCAGCAGCTGTGACCTTTGACCTGTGGCTCTGGCCGTACTCACTGCTGCTGTAGTTCCTCAGACTGAACACAAGATGGAGTTCCAGCTTCATGTTTACAGCGCTGTGTCACTGCTCCTGTCTGCTTCTCCAAACTGTCTTGGACTGAGCCTTACCTGCTGTAGGAAAATACTGGTTACAGACCTGGTTTAGTCCTGGTTTAGACCTGGTTTAGTCCTGGTTTAGACCTGGTTTAGACCTGGTTTAGACCTGGTTTAGTCCTGGTTTAGACCTGGTTTAATCCTGGTTTAGTCCTGGTTTAGACCTGGTTTAGTCCTGGTTTAGTCCTGGTTTAGACCTGGTTTAATCCTGGTTTAGTCCTGGTTTAGTCCTGGTTTAGACTTGGTTTAGTCCTGGTTTAGACCTGGTTTAGACCTGGTTTAATCCTGGTTTAGTCCTGGTTTAGATCTGGTTTAGTCCTGGTTTAGTCCTGGTTTAGTCCTGGTTTAGTCCTGGTTTAGACCTGGTTTAGTCCTGGTTTAGTCCTGGTTTAGACCTGATTTAGTCCTGGTTTAGACCTGGTTTAGACCTGGTTTAGTCCTGGTTTAGTCCTGGTTTAGACCTGGTTTAGTCCTGGTTTAGTCCTGGTTTAGTCCTGGTTTAGACCTGGTTTAGTCCTGGTTTAGTCCTGGGTTAGATTTGGTGTAGTTCTTGTTTAGTCCTGGTTTAGTCCTGGTTTAGACCTGGTTTAGACCTGGTTTAGTCCTGGTTTAGTCCTGGGTTAGATTTGGTGTAGTCCTTGTTTAGTCCTTGTTTAGTCCTGGTTTAGTCCTGGGTTAGATTTGGTGTAGTCCTTGTTTAGTCCTGGTTTAGTCCTGGTTTAGTCCTGGTTTAGTCCTGGTTTAGATCTGGTGTAGATCTGGTGTAGATCTGGTGTAGATCTGGTGTAGTCCTGGTGTAGTCCTGGTGTAGTCCTGGTTTAGTCCTGGTTTAGTCCTGGTTTCGTCCTGGTTTAGTCCTGGTTTAGACCGGGGTAAGACCTGGCGTAGTCCTTGTTTAGTCCTTGTTTAGTCCTGGTTTAGTCCTGGTTTAGTCCTGGTTTCGTCCTGGTTTCGTCCTGGTTTAGTCCTGGTTTAGTCCTGGTGTAGTCCTGGTGTAGTCCTGGTTTAGTCCTGGTTTAGTCCTGGTTTAGACCTGGGTTAGATCTGGTGTAGTCCTGGTGTAGTCCTGGTGTAGTCCTGGTGTAGTCCTGGTGTAGTCCTGGTTTAGTCCTGGTTTAGTCCTGGTTTAGACCTGGGTTAGATCTGGTTTAGTCCTGGTGTAGTCCTGGTGTAGTCCTGGTGTAGTCCTTGTTTAGTCCTGGTTAGTAAGTAATGCATTTTAATCCCTTTTTTGTCTCTTAGTTTGGACCTGGGTCAGTTCTGATTTAGGCTGTGTTTTCTCCCAAATATTCACTCGCCCTTCTCCAAACATCTCCAGAAACTCTCAGAAGACCGTCTTAGTAGAAAACAAATACACAAATGAATCAAATAATGTCCGTTTTTTTTTCCAGGTGGATCCAAAAACCCGTCTTTTGGAGATTCTCACATTTCTCTGGGCCGAGAGTCGAGAGCTCAGACGCTGCAGAGAGGTGAGTCACCACCAGAGGGCGCTACAGGCTACAAATACTGTTCCAGCACTGTTTGAACCAACACCACACAGATTATTTAAGAAGAAGACCTTTGGAGAAAAAGGGACAGAGACCAGGACATTTTAGATTTACCTGTATACGTCTCTGTTTAAATAAGTTTATAACGTGAGAAGTTTTTTTTTTTTCATGGCTACACATGATATAAATAGTACTAAGCAGTGCCTGTTTTTGTTTATCTTTTGGACTTTTTTCGCACATTTCAACCTATTTTGATAAAAAAAAATAAATAAAATGTTGAGTTGATGTTTCTCGCTAAAATAGGGGGCACTGTTGCAACAAAAATGGCCCAAAATTAAAAAAAATACAAAAAAGATCAATAAGAAATTTATAGTTCTGGTCGGGAAAGAAGTTGATAAAAGATTTGAAAGTAGAAAAATAGAATTCATTACATTTCATAGCTTTTTTTAGTGGCGGGAACCATTTTGGACGCTAATGGTAACTGTGTTTTATCCAAAAAATTAATTTGTGAATGTCAGAGGTTTAATGCAGACATAGAACATTTACAATGGATGCAGCTCCATTGGATTTGGAGGCCAGGCTTATCAAAAATAACTGTTGTTGTTTAAGCTTGGCACCCGAATAAAACCATAACACCATAACGAGTTTTTAAAGATCCAACAAGGAACATGAAGAGGAACAGCCTAAATCTAACTAAACTATTTTATAACTATTACTATCTTTCTATTTATTTATACAGATCATCTTTTATACCGTCTGGGTCAAATGACAGTAAAATAATAACATTACTAACGTTTGTTTAGCTCTGGTGTAGGTTCTTGCCACATCTGCAAAATGGCAAATACATGAGCCATAATAGTTTAGAAAAATAACTTTGATTTCTAAATAAGTGGGTCACAAGAAAATGATCAGGGATAAAAGTGGCTCCAATAATCTGACCTGCCGAGAAACGTCTGGAGAAAAATACTTTTAGCAGATCTTCTTTGTGATAAACCGTTGTACAGGGCAGGATATACTGGTTTTATTTAATTCCTTATATATATTTTGGTCTTGTCTGTGTAGCGAAGCAGCAGATCTTCACCCTGGGACATCAGCTGCAGATGAACCAGCACTGTCTGGACACAGCCTTTAACTTCTACAGGATGGCTCTGTGTAAGCAGCTGACCAGAGGCAGGAAGACCCCTCATGTGATCGCCGCCTGTCTCTACATGGTCTGCAGGACGGAGGGCACCCCACGTATCCTTCCACTCCAGATTCACTCAGTACAGGACGTCCCATAATAATCCACAGGGTTTAATATGAAGTGCCTTTGCATCGGTCTACGTTAGACCTGGCTCACAGTCTTTGCTCTAAACCCAGCTCCTAAAAACAACCCCACAGCATAATCCACGTTCATTTGTTTGTGTGGGGAAATATAGTGAACATTTAAACAGGTGTTAAATATGTCACTGACGTTAGATGCAGTTACCTAAAACTCACTTTTAAAACATGAAGAAAAAAGGCGCTGGCAACATTAAAAAAAAAGAGAAATGTAAATCTTGTTGTGCGTCTGTGCGAGGATGGTGTGTGTGTCTGTATGAAGCTAGTGTGTGTGTGTGTGTCTGTGTGAGGCTGGTGTGTGTGTCTGTGAGGCCAATGTGTGTGTGTCTGTGTGAGTCCGGTGTGTGTGTCTGTGAGGTGGGTGTGTGTCTGTATGAGGCTAGTGTGTGTGTCGGTGTGAGGCCGGTGTGTGTGTCTGTGAGGCCAGTGTGTGTGTGTCTGTGTGAGGCCGGTGTGTGTCTGTGTGAGGTTGGTGTGCGTCTGTGTGTGTCTGTATGAGGCTAGTGTGTGTGTCTGTGAGGCCGGTGTGTGTGTGTGTCTGTGTGAGGCTGGTGTGCATCTGTGTGTGTCTGTATGAGGCCAGTGTGTGTGTCTGTGTGAGGCTGGTGTGTGTGTGTGTCTGTATGAGGCTAGTGTGTGTGTCTGTGTGAGGCCGGTGTGTGTGTGTCTGTGTGAGGCCGGTGTGTGTGTGTCTGTGTGAGGCCGGTGTGTGTGTGTGTGTGTCTGTGTGAGGTTGGTGTGTGTCTGTGTGAGGCTGGTGTGTGTGTCTGTGTGAGGTTGGTGTGCATCTGTGTGTGTCTGTGTGAGGCTGGTGTGTGTGTCTGTGTGAGGTTGGTGTGCATCTGTGTGTGTCTGTGTGAGGCTGGTGTGTCTGTGTGAGGTTGGTGTGCGTCTGTGTGTGTCGGTGTGAGGCTGGTGTGTGTGTGTGTCTGTATGAGGCTAGTGTGTGTGTCTGTGTGAGGCCGGTGTGTGTGTGTCTGTGTGAGGCCGGTGTGTGTGTGTGTGTGTGTGTCTGTGTGAGGTTGGTGTGTGTCTGTGTGAGGCTGGTGTGTGTGTCTGTGTGAGGTTGGTGTGCATCTGTGTGTGTCTGTGTGAGGCTGGTGTGTCTGTGTGAGGCCGGTGTGTGTAGAATTTACTTTTGTCCTTTTATTAAATGTTGCCAGCGCCTTTTATGTTTTAAAAGTGAGTTTCAAACATATTTTTAGCTTTTGTATTAACACAGCTGTTGTTGCTGTGTGACGTCAGTGTTTCTGTAACAGACGTGGGTCTCCTGGGCCCAGAGTCATGGAAACACCGGCAGGTTTTGGGGCGTCCCGTACCGTTCTGCGCAGTGGAAAAGTGCCTATTCTTAAAATGCACATTTTAGGTAATTGCTAAATCTAATGTATGTGAGATATTTGAGACCTGTTTAATGTATTTAAGACCTAAGATTCTGCATCTCAGCAAAATTAAGACTTATTCAGACTTTTTAAGCTCACACAGAAATTCCACAAACATGATTTAGTAATCTGTGAAATCTGTTTATAATAGTTATGTTGTGTATTAGCTATGTATTTCTCAAAACAGTCAAAGCCTCAGTGTGATGTTTTCATTTCCAAACAGAATAAATATATTGACATTAATGTAGTTTTTGCCAAGATGAAAAGGTTCATTAACCAGCTCAGGGATTTAAAAAAGTTTAGATATTTTCTCTCTGCATTTATTTGGGTTTTAATCGATGCAACTCCACCACACAGCGCTACACAGACTCACAACAGACTGAGAACATGAACGACTTTAAGGTACTTCCTGTTGAACGTTTTCCATCTATAAATCCTTAATTTGTATTTCTCAGACATGCTTTTGGACCTCAGTGATATTGTCCAGGTAAGAAAGGCCGCAGGGAAACAATACAAAAAAAATCTCTTTGACAAACTTTTACATTGGATGTATTCACTTCTGGTTTAGACCTGGTTTTGTCCTGATTTAGACCTGGTTCTGTCCTGGTTTAGATCTGGTTTTGTCCTGGTTTTGTCCTGATTTAGACCTGGTTTTGTCCTGGATTTGTCCTGGTTCTGTCCTGGTTTAGACCTGGTTTAGACCTGGTTTTGTCCTGGTTTTGTCCTGGTTTTGTCCTGGTTTTGTCTTGGTTTAGTCTTGGTTTAGTCCTGGTTTAGTCCTGGTTTTGTCCTGGTTTTGTCCTGATTTAGACCTGTTTTAGACCTGGTTTAGACCTGGTTCTGTCCTGGTTTAGACCTGGTTTAGACCTGGTTTAGACCTGGTTTAGTCCTGGTTTAGTCCTGGTTTAGTCCTGGTTTAGTCCTGGTTTAGTCCTGGTTTAGTCCTGGTTTAGTCCTGGTTTTGTCCTGGTTTTGTCCTGATTTAGTCCTGGTTTAGAACTGGCTTAGACCTGGTTTAGACCTGGCTTAGACCTGGTTCTGTCCTGGTTCTGTCCTGGTTTTGTCCTGATTTAGTCCTGGTTTAGTCCTGGTTTAGTCCTGGTTTAGTCCTGGTTTAGACCTGGTTTAGACCTGGCTTAGACCTGGTTCTGTCCTGGTTTAGACCTGGTTCTGTCCTGATTTAGACCTGGTTTTGTCCTGGTTCTGTCCTGGTTTTGTCCTGGTTCTGTCCTGATTTAGACCTGGTTTTGTCCTGATTTAGACCTGGTTCTGTCCTGGTTTTGTCCTGATTTAGACCTGGTTTTGTCCTGATTTAGACCTGGTTTTGTCCTGATTTAGACCTGGTTTTGTCCTGATTTAGACCTGGTTCTGTCCTGTTTTTGTCCTGGTTTAGACCTGGTTTAGTACTGGTTTAGTCCTGGTTTAGACCTGGCTTAGACCTGGTTTAGACCTGGCTTAGACCTGGCTTAGACCTGGTTTAGACCTGGCTTAGACCTGGTTTTGTCCTGGTTTAGACCTGGCTTAGACCTGGTTTAGACCTGGTTTTGTCCTGGTTTAGACCTGGCTTAGACCTGGTTTAGACCTGGTTTAGACCTGGTTTAGACCTGGCTTAGACCTGGTTTAGACCTGGTTTTGTCCTGGTTTAGACCTGGCTTAGACCTGGTTTAGACCTGGCTTAGACCTGGTTTAGACCTGGTTTAGACCTGGTTTAGACCTGGTTTAGACCTGGTTTAGACCTGGTTTAGACCTGGCTTAGACCTGGCTTAGACCTGGTTTAGACCTGGTTTTGTCCTGGTTTTGACCTGGCTTAGACCTGGTTTAGACCTGGCTTAGTCCTGGTTTAGACCTGGCTTAGTCCTGGTTTAGACCTGGCTTAGTCCTGGTTTAGACCTGGTTTAGTCCTGGTTTAGACCTGGTTTAGACCTGGCTAAGTCTTGGTTAAGTCTAGCTTTAGTCCTGATTTAGACCTGGTTTTGTCCTGATTTAGACCTGGTTTTGTCCTGGTTTAGACCTGGTTTAGACCTGGCTAAGTCTTGGTTAAGTCTAGCTTTAGTCCTGATTTAGACCTGGTTTTGTCCTGATTTAGACCTGGTTTAGACCTGGTTTAGACCTGGTTTAGACCTGGCTTAGACCTGGTTTAGACCTGGCTTAGACCTGGCTTAGACCTGGTTTAGACCTGGCTTAGACCTGGTTTTGTCCTGGTTTTGTCCTGGTTTAGACCTGGCTTAGACCTGGTTTAGACCTGGTTTTGTCCTGGTTTAGACCTGGCTTAGACCTGGTTTAGACCTGGTTTAGACCTGGTTTAGACCTGGTTTAGACCTGGCTTAGACCTGGTTTAGACCTGGTTTTGTCCTGGTTTAGACCTGGCTTAGACCTGGTTTAGACCTGGCTTAGACCTGGCTTAGACCTGGTTTAGACCTGGTTTAGACCTGGTTTAGACCTGGTTTAGACCTGGTTTAGACCTGGCTTAGACCTGGTTTAGACCTGGTTTTGTCCTGGTTTTGACCTGGCTTAGTCCTGGTTTAGACCTGGTTTAGACCTGGCTTAGTCCTGGTTTAGACCTGGTTTAGTCCTGGTTTAGACCTGGTTTAGACCTGGCTAAGTCTTGGTTAAGTCTAGCTTTAGTCCTGATTTAGACCTGGTTTTGTCCTGGTTTAGACCTGGTTTAGACCTGGTTTAGACCTGGTTTAGACCTGGCTTAGACCTGGTTTAGACCTGGTTTAGACCTGGCTTAGACCTGGTTTAGACCTGGTTTAGACCTGGCTTAGACCTGGTTTAGACCTGGCTTAGACCTGGCTTAGACCTGGTTTAGACCTGGTTTAGACCTGGTTTAGACCTGGTTTAGACCTGGTTTAGACCTGGTTTAGACCTGGTTTAGACCTGGTTTTCCTCTCTTTGAAGCCTGTCCTGTCTCCTGTTAGCCCGGCTCTGGTTTTGGAGTAAAAATAGCCCGCGCTGCTCCATCTGCTGCGTGTCTGAGGGGAGTGGGTGCGAGGTGGGGTCCAAGCTGTGGGTGTGGTCCTGTCCCGGGACGTGTCTCCGAGGCACAGCTGGTTGTTTTGGTGGAGTTTGGAGAAGTATTTTTAACCCCACAGTTGTTTGAAGGCGGGACACACCCCTCCTCTGCACTGGGACGGGACAGGGGCTCCAGTGGACACAGGACACACATTTTCAGAATGTAAGGAATAGTTTACATCATGTATTTCCTAGAGTAGAGGTAAGAGCAGACTCCCAGTTTGGAGAAGCAGACAGGAGCAACACGACCAAGGCTAAACCACCAGAGTGCGACAGGGACAAAGGTCACTTGGTCCTGTAGAGTGGTTTTTTAACTTAGTATTTTATCTCGAATGGACTTTATGCACTGTAAATGGAGAGCTTTGTATTTTCACCTCCTGACTTAATCCTCTGCATTTATCCAGGCTTAGGACCGGCTAAGGCTGAGTCTGGTTCCTCAGCCAGAGAGAGCCGTTTCCCCCCGGTCGATTTGGCGCTGACCTATCACAGAAGCAGAAGATAATCTCCTCTCAGTCTTGACTAGTCCTGTTTTAGTACAGTCTTAGTCCTGTCGTAGTCATGGTTTAGACCTGGTTTAGTCCTAGTTTTTTTGCCTTTATTTGTTCTGATATAGTTGTGAGTTAGTCCTGTCTTAGTCCTGGTTTGGTCCTAGTTTTAGTCCTGATTTAGATGCGGGTTATACCTGGTTTAGTTATAATTTATTCTTGGTTTAGTCCTAGTTTTAGTCCTGGTTTAGTCCTAGTTCCATTGTAGTTTTGTCCTAAATCAATCCTGCTTTAGTCCTATTTTAATCCTAGTTTTAGTTCTCATTTAGTGAAATAGAAATAACCAAGATGGCTGTGGTTTAAACAGAGTGAATGTAATAATTTCTCTCTGATGAACTGGCGTTTAGGTCTTTCCTTCATCTCCTGTTGGTTCTGCTGAAGTCCTCGTTGTTGTTCAGTCCTCTGTGGGATTTTTGTCTTCGCCCTGTTTCCATTTTAACAACAGTAAAGTCCCTCTGACGTCCCACATAACAACTTCATTACAACCTTCTTTCTCCTCTGCTCGAGTAGGATTATTGTCAAACAGAAGTCCGAACTGAGCGCGCCCTGCCCCGTGAGCAGCTGCGGTGAAAGTCTCTAAATCATGTTGTTGTCAGTTTTACGAAGCCTCTGCTCTGGTTCAGTCGAGGTGTTTCTGAATGAACTCGGTGGATTATTGATCAGCTCAGATTTACGCTTCCATCTGCTCTGGGGCTTTTCAGGTTCCACTCCTGACCCTAAAGTCTTAAACAGGAGCTTGTAAAGAAAACATCTGCTGCTAATTGTCCCTATTAGTTTTGTTTCTGTGAAAGTGAATAAAGTATAGGACCTTGAGTGCTTTTGTGCAAAAAAACTAAAAAGAGACATGCTGCTTTTAAAGGTACACTACTTGGCAACTGTTTTTCTCACCTCCATAAGCTTCCGGGTAGTGGAACCTGTCCCAGTAACTTTGGGCATTAGGCGGGGTACACCCAGGAGAGGGGATCAGCAAGTCTCAGGACCTGTCTGGTTTTATCAATTAATTCAGTTCAGTTTCTAAAGCTGCTATCCTCAACTAGGAAAGTCAGGATTAAGCGATTATATTATTATTTGTCATTGTCACAGTGTGTGTTCTGTCTGTTGTATTGTACTTTCTGCAGTGTTTGTTCCTCTGTTTTTATGCTTTTTTATTAGGGCTGCACAATATATCGCGAAATTATCGTTATCAGAATATCAGCAAACACAATATCTGTATCGCAAGAATCTAAATATATCACAATAACACTGTGGTCTCCATCTGACAGAGATTTACACTGAAGAATCATTTTCCACCAGAGCCTTAAAAGAACATGTGTTGTGACTAAATAAAAATGTTTAAAAAGTCCAGTTTTAGTGGTAATTTAATTAATTTAGTAACAGCTTAGCCTTGTTTTATTCCTGGTTTAGTCTGTGTTAAGTTTTGATTTTGTCACTGTTTTGACTTGTAAATACAGGAACTTACATTTTTGTGAAATGTAGTGAATTTAACTTACTATGTTCCAAAAGTAGGCTCTGTTTTCAAATATCGTTATCACAATTTTCAACATAGTTATCGAATATCGCATGTTTTATTTTTATGTGCAAAACAAATTCCCCTCGGGGCAATAAAGGTTTCATTCAGTCATTCTTTCACAGTAGAACAACCGTAAGAATTTTAGAAACTACTTTATCTCGCGGGGAGCACCGTCTGTGCTGTGTTGGTGCTTTAAGTAAACGCAGCTCCTCCAGGTTTCTGAGCACTGCGCCCTCTCTCCACTTCATCCACCAGGGGTCAAACTCAGGTGTAACTCGGGCAGCACGGTGGCAGAGTGGTTAGCACGGTATCGGATTTTCCTGGTTAGATAAAGGTAAAATAAAAAAAATAAAAACCAAACTGACGCTGTTAAAGCCACTGCTGCTTTCCTTTCATCTCCCTCTCTCGCCTCTCAACTGCTCCATTACGCACTAAACAGATGAGTGAAGTCTGAGCTAAACTCGAACAGAAACTGAAACGGTGAGACATTGTCCTCTGCTGGGACATTGTCCTCTGCTGGGACATTGTCCTCTGCTGGGACATTGTCCTCTGCTGGGACATTGTCCTCTGCTGGGACATTGTCCTCTGCTGGGACATTGTCCTCTGCTGGGACACAGCGCGTGTGGACACTTCTCTGCTCAGTAAACGTTAGCAAAGCGGCTGTACAGGAGGGGAGGGGCTGATGACTCCTGGTGACTGTGTGGATTTGCTCTATATTTCCAAAAGTATTCAGTCACCTCCTAAATAACTGAGTGTGGGGTTGTTTTCAGGAGCTTAGTTCCAGTGAAAGGAACTCTGAAAGCTTCAGCACCAAGAGATTTTGGACAATTACATGCTCCCTTTGGGAACAGTTTGGGGATGGCCCCTTCCTGTTCCAACATGGCTGCACCAGAGCACAGAGCGCGGTCCATAAAGACCTGGATGAGTGAGAACTGGACTGAACCTGCACAGAGTCCTGACCTCAGCCTGACAGAACTCCTCTGGGATGGATTAGAGCCAGGCCTTCTCTACAACATCAGAGTCTGACGTAGATTCGATGCAAAGGAATGGCCCACGTCAGATTAAACTCTGGATTATTATGGGATGTCACTGAAGTTCATCTGTGTGTAAAGGCAGGTGAGCCTTTTAGAAATATAATGTAGGTATGTGGTATTATTTCCTGCTGTTTGACTCCGGTTACCATCAGCAAAAAATAATTTAAAAGTATTTTTTGTAGCAATGGCCATATAAAAGCCTGCCATAAACTGTCCCACAGTTGGTATAGATTTATATAATCCCTGTAGCTAATCAATAAAATAAAAAAGAACTAAAAATATCTAAAGAATGGGTCAGACAGGTTTAGCATCATTTATTAAAAAATAGTGTCAAGAATTGTGAAAACTGTATCATCGCATTGTTTCATCTCACAATAATCATGACACAAAAATGTTGTATTGTGACAGCACTAGAAAATCACTCTTGCAGCAAATGCCTGACTTCCTTTCATTATTAATCCATCATCCTCCAGTTATCAGCGCTGACAGCTGTTTATTCCCGTCTCCTTTTTACACAGCTCATTAAAACCCTGCTCTGATTATCTCTAATCCCTGTCTCCACCTGTCTCTGTGTCTCTGCGTCTCTCTGTGGCGACGGTGTTTTCTCACAGCCTGATGTTTTTGATCAAAGAGAGTTTAGCTTTGACCTTTGACCCGGACACATTGACTTAGCGCCGCTCGGTGAAGAGGCCGAGGTTTGAGTTTCGCTTCCAAAATCCTCCAATACGCCGCTGCCTCAAAACACGGATTAACTCTGAAAACTGAGCTGCGAAGTCTCTCAGGTCAGGTTTAAACTCGAGGCTTTAGATGATGCTCATGTTTCCTCTGTAATGGAGACAAATGCACTCTGCTAATACTAACTCTGTGTTAAAACCAGCCGTCTTATTCTAGTACAGCAGTTTTTTTCCCCGTGTTACTGTGGGTTTTCTCCTCTTCCTCCCACCTTTGTCCAAACGCAGTCATGTACAGGAGAACTGGAGACTCTGAATGTCCTGTAGTCTCTGTGTGGGTCTCAGAGTGTCAGGACTTACATAAGCTAACAGTTTTATTTAGGATAGCAGCTCCTCTGGTTCCTCAGTCGATCTGGATCCGGCCTATCACAGCTGTTTATCTGCAGCTAAAGATAGTCTCCTAGCAAAATTAACCAACATGCCTCCAGCTTAAACAGAGTGAATGTAATAACAGCGTTTAGGTCTTTCCTTCGTCACCTGTTGGTTCTGCTGAAGTCCTCGTTGTTGTTCAGTCCTCTGTGGGATTTTTGTCTTCATCCTGTTTCCATTTTAACAACAGTAAAGTCCCTCTGACGTCCACCACATTCAAACAAACCCACTTTTTCTTTCACAAGTCTTTGTACAACTGCTTCTGCTGCTGTCCCCGCTCACAAATAAGGACAGAACTGCTCAGGATACACAGGATTCTGGGCTTTTATGACAAAACCGGCAACAATACTCCATGTTGTTTTTGGTTACATATCAGTGGCGCACAGTTTAAATCCCGCCCTTTGTTTCTCTGATTGGTTACTCTGCCTGGGATTAGAGCTGGAAATCTTTGCCCGGTGGGTTTGGGCATAATTTTTATCATTTTACTCAGGCCCGGGCTGGGCTCGAACAGTAAATGAGCGGTCATGTGATGCGTTTGGATCAGCGTGAGAAAGATGCCATGATGGCTGCTGAGGAGGTGAAGCGGAGGCTGCTCTGTGGTGGCTACGTTTTGTTTGAGCCAGCAACGAAAGCAAGGTCTGCGGTGTGGAAGAATTTTGACCATGTGCACAATGAAAATAACGAGGAAGGAGGAGGAAGGGTTGTGTGCCTGAGCGCATTTGAATAAGGTCGGGCAGCAAATGGGTTCAGGGTTTAACAAAGCTGTCAAACAAAATGTACTTGTCGGGCTCGGGCCATGTTGCACTGCAAATTTTAGATAAAATGACTTGAATTCAGATGATTAACCTTGATTTGAGAAATTTTCACTAGATTAGATTTATGTATTTATTATTAGGTAACTTATTACTATATTATTTGCCTTGTTTCAAAGTATTTTTCCCTGTTTCAAGCTATTTTTACTTATTTCAAGCAAAATTATCCCATTGGCAGATAATTTTGCTTGAAATAAGTAAAAATGGCTTAAAATTAAGACAGAAATAATTTGAAACAAGTCAAATCATCTAGAAATATTAGTAAATAAATCTAATTTAATAAAACATTACTCAAATCAAGGTTAATAATCTGAATTCAAGTAATTTTAACTAATGCTAGATATTGATTTTTTTTGCAGTGTGGGCCTGGCTTTTAAGGCCCGTTTCCAGCTCTACCTGGGATTGTTCCGCCATAGAAATGAAATGAAACTCAAACCATGATGTACCAGACTAACTGTTGTTTATAGAACAGGAAACGAGGTTAGGTGTAAGGTATTCTGCGATGCCCAGTTGCTGAGGGCAGTGGGCAAACTGGTTTCACTGATGTGATTCTGGATTCACCGTCCCACACCAGTGCGGACTCCACTATGACCACCGATGGGGTCATGTTTAGTTCACGTCCAGTAACTGGAGATGAACACCTTGTTTCCCAGAGAGCAGTTTCCATAGTTCTGTGGAGCCATGTTGACTGTTCTCATGTTTTCTGCTTACGTTCTGTCTCTGCTCTGAGAAACAGCAGCAGCAGCAGCAGCAGCAGCAGCATCTGTTCACAGAGGCTCATGAGGGGAAGTGCGTGTCTGAAACCTCCTGCAGAGCCAAAGATTTCACTGCCTTCTGTCCTCCACTCACCCTGTCCAGGAGTTTACAGGTCTATTTTGCATTCATGTAGTGCTCAGTTCTTTGTTTCCTAAATGCAACAGACATTCAGTAAACAGGGCAAAGAAAATTAACTCCAGCATTTGGAGAGAATATTTAAGCACCTTTAGAAGAGTGAGGATGCAAATGTATTTGTACAATTCATAAACAGTAATTTAAAGTGCTTTACAGAAAAAAAGGCAAGAATTACAAGTAAAACAATAAAATCAAACTTAAAAATTATAATTAAGAATCAATTTAAAATTAAATTAAAAGAGGAGAGTGCAGATAAAACACTTTCAGTTTCATATGCACAGCTAAAAAGAACAGTTTTAAGTCTGGACTTGAACATTGTCAGAGTAGAGGTCTGTCATCGTCAGGAAAACTGTTCCAGAGTTTAACATAAAACTGAAACTCTGCTTCACAGAGTTTAGTCCTGACTCTGGGACCAGCAGAGACCTGTCCCTGAGGTCCTCAGAGTCCCAGCAGAGACCTGTCCCTGAGGTCCTCAGAGTCCCAGCAGAGACCTGTCCCTGAGGTCCTCAGAGTCCCAGCAGAGACCTGTCCCTGACGTCCTCAGACTCTGAGATGGTCCATATGGGACCAACAGGTCACAGATGTACTGTGGTGTAAGCCATGGAGAGACTTGGACACAGCAGAGCTGTTTTAAAGTCTGTTCTCTGAGCGACAGGAAGCCAGAGCAGAGACCTGAGTTTAGTGAGTCCAGTGAGCAGACCGTTACAGGAGTCTAACCTGCTGACTGAGTTTTGGTCACTGTGTTACTGTTTTTTTAGAGGAAGTTTGGCGTCTGTGTGCTTTTTGGAGGCACAGTTAACAAGAGAGAAACATGTTTTTCTTAGAAATATTTAGAGCTCCAGAAAAATACCCAGATGTGGGGAAGACTTTAGTTTGAGTCTCTTTCCTTTATGTAACTCAGACATTTCTAGCTCTGATGTTTAAAAAAGCTTAAAGTGTTTTTGACAGAGTGCGGAACTAGAGCAGGGACTTTTTTTTCACAAATCAAACACTCAGCTCTAGGGCCTGGGTACCTTTTCAGATTTTTTTTGATACCGATGCCTAAGCGATAGTTTTTTCTGATACCTATAGTGAGCTAATGCATTTTCTACAATCAAATTCAATAAAAATTTAAGGGGGCAGAAAAAAGGGAGGCTAAGCACAAATCTGACATCAAACAAAGAATACGGCAAACATAAGAGTTTTTACATTCTTGACCACTCTGAACGTTCGCCTTTAAACTGGCTCTGAACAAAGTGAGACTGTTTTGTGAATGGAAGCGCCCTGACACTGCAGCATGTGTTTGTGGGGGCTAATGGTAAAAGTGTGTCTCCTGAACCACCTGTGGAGTTTTACAGAAGTGACACGGCGCTGACCTCTGCTTTCACTGTCCTCCTGTCCACTCCTCCAAACCCAGACCCCCAGCCTTTACCCCCTGACCCTCGAAAAACCCCCGGGAGCTGAAGTCAGTGCCTGCTCCGGGTCTAAAGCCAGGAGGAGCCCAGCCTGGGGGTCTTTTGTTGGAGCTCGTGGTCTTTGAGATGCAGCGGGGGGAGGACGGCTCAGAGCGAGTCCTTCTGGAGCTGGTTTAACACAATGGGGACATCTGTGAGGGGACGGCCCGGGCACACTTAAGGCACACTCTGGGAAGCTTTCAGAATAAAGGAAAGTTTAGGTTCCTCTGTCCTCCACTGGCTCGCATCGACTCTCTCTAATTTTGTATGCAAAGTTCTATACGCTCTTCACCTGTAGACGTGTGTGGGGACATTTAGAGACGCTCTTCACCTGTACGCGTCTGTCTTTAGAGGACATTTAGAGACACTCTTCACCTGTACGCGTCTGTCTTTAGAGGACATTTAGAGACACTCTTCACCTGTAGACGTGTGTCTTTAGGGGACATTTAGAGACACTCTTCACCTGTAGACGTCTGTCTTTAGAGGACATTTAGAGACACTCTTCACCTGTAGACGTATGTCTTTAGAGGACATTTAGAGACACTCTTCACCTGTAGACGTGTGTGGGGACATTTAAAGACACTCTTCACCTGTAGACGTGTGTGGGGACATTTAAAGACTAGAAATAGAAAGAATTCCCTTCCTCCTGTTACTTGTGGAGGTCAAACTGGGCGAAAGCAGCTTTTTCCATAAACCTTATTGTGAGTAAATCCTGTTAATTCTCCTGGTTTTTAATCAAACATATTACAGTGGGATGGGACAGTTATGTAACAGGACGCAGGGACATCGCAGATCCTCCTCACTCACATTTTCACCCATGCATAAATAAACGGTGGACTGTAGTTTTGCATGACTGTGTGTGCGAGATATAAGAATTAGGCCTATGATGTCTACATGTCTTTAAAGTTTTAAACAGTCCCGGCTTGCGTCTGTTGCAGCTGCTTTGGTCTGAAGCTCGGGGACACTCTGGCTTTAATCTGGTTTTAATGTTGTTAAGATAAAATATGATTACCTTTAGTTAAATGTTGGCGGTACTGTTCCCTTGTGTGGTCAGTGCTAATATGACCATAATTTGTCAACAACATTACATAAAGAGCAGACAGAACTGGACATTTTCTGCTTCTCTGTTGCATTTTGTGAGGTCTGAGGCTGGCGTCTGTCTGTAATCGGTTAAAGTGGAGTTAATATCTCCTGGAGCCGTTCAGATGTTACAGAAGATACGACCCACAAGCAGAAAAATCTAATTACGTCATTATCTCATTTATGTAAAGGTCGCTGCACTTATGGCTCGAGATGTTGACGTTTTCTTGTGTGTTTTTGTATTTGCAGGTGAACGTGTACGTGTTGGGGAAAACTTTCTTGGTCCTGGCCAGAGAACTGTGCATCAACGCTCCGGCTATAGGTAAAGAAATGCACTCTTTGCAGGTCCCAGGTGATGTAATTGGGATAATGGTCGAGTACGGAGAGTATAATTTCTGTCCCAGTCCCTGTGAGTCTCAAAAAACAGAACCCTTTTCCTGGTACGCAGTACTTTTGTCAGATGTTCAGAGCTATAAACGTTGTGCCACGAAGGATTTAAATATTGCAAAAGATTGACTTTTCAGGCATTCTTAAGGCCAACTTCTTTAATGTCTCTATTGTCGCCTGGTTGTAGGATGAATGGCAAAAGACATAAATGCTTCCAGTTCTACTGATACTACTTACTTTGCCCGTCATATCTGGTTGTCTTGGTTGAATTTAGAAAACAAAATAAAGGTTATACTAAATGTAAAAGTTGTAATTTTGCTCATACTCATGCTGTCTACTCTTTCATGTCATTTTAAACATTTTTCATTATTCATTATACCCCCCCCCCCCCCCCCCCCCAAAAAAAAAAAAAAAAAAAAAAAAAGTTGCCACTAATGTTGGGTTGGATCGCCTTTAGCTTTGATTACAGCACGTATTTGCTGTGGCATCATTTCGACAAGCTTCTGCAGTGTCGCAATATTTATTTCTGTCCAGCATTGCATTCATTTTTCGCCAAGATCTTGTACTGATGATGGGAGAGTCGGACCAAAGTCTTCTCCAGCACATCCCAAAGATTCTCTGTGTGGCTAAGGTCTGGACTCTGTGGGGCTAAGGTCTGGACTCTGTGGGGCTAAGGTCTGGACTCTGTGGGGCTAAGGTCTGGACTCTGTGGGGCTAAGGTCTGGACTCTGTGGGGCTAAGGTCTGGACTCTGTGGGGCTAAGGTCTGGACTCTGTGGGGCTAAGGTCTGGACTCTGTGGGGCTAAGGTCTGGACTCTGTGTGGCTAAGGTCTGGACTCTGTGGGGCTAAGGTCTGGACTCTGTGGGGCTAAGGTCTGGACTCTGTGGGGCTAAGGTCTGGACTCTGTGGGGCTAAGGTCTGGACTCTGAGTGGCCACTCTTTCACAGTTTGAACTTAATGAATCTAGAGGTTGTTGGGCTGATTTTTGCCTTTTTTAGTCAGTCAGCAATCGAACCATTCTTGCTCTTTAATGCTGATTTTTGGTCAGGCCCATGTCCGGGCAACCATGTGACTGAAGGACCCCAGCTTCCCCAACCATCTTGACTCAGTTTGGGCTCTTACTCTGCAGTTCTGCTCATTTCTCTGGAACAGAACCTCGTAGAACAAACATTTAAAAAGCATTTTGTAGCTCTCCCCAAGCTCTACCTGCACAGAGAGTTTGATTGAGATTATTTTATTGGTTTTCTCCAAAAACTCATCTTTATCTGTTCTCACTGTCCAATTCTTACATATTTGTTAGTATTTGTAAGTATTTCTAAGACAAATAGCTATATAATAATTTCTTTTGCCAAAAAAAAAAAACAGTGTTTATCGGCCATCAGCTGCTCTGAATTTTAAAAATTGTCATCGGCAATATCGGTCAACCTTTAGATGAATCCTGGCATTGTCATTTTGGAATATGCCTGTGCCTTCAGGGAAGAAAAACTCCACTGATGGAATAAAAACCTGGTCTATATTTTATTCAGGACTGAACCTAAATCTGACCAACTGCAGGGAGGCTCTTAACTGTTTGCTTAGTTTGGTGACTTTTTTTTTTTTTCTGGCCAGGCCTAGTGTTCTGTCAGGCAATGGTATTAAAATCTTGAAATATTCAGTATAAACCAGATTTTTTTTATCTATTTTTTAATCCTCCTACAGCCCTAAGACATTTTTTGATGTTTTGCAGCAGTTTTTTGTGGATAACTTTTGCTGTGTCGATTGCTGTGTCAGGTGTGTATTTTTGGATGAATTTTCAGGTTTCAGGATTTTATTTAATTTTTTCAAAAAATCCTCTTAAAAAGGTGAATAAAAAATAGTCCCACCTTTACCCCCAAGACATTTTTCTGCCATTGACTCCCATTAAAACAACATTTTTATTCTACACTGTCACTGCAATATAATGTCACATTTTTATCAAGTATTTCATGGATTCATGACAGTGAGGGATTGGAATTTTAGTTTTTATTGTTTTTTACTAGGTGGCGCTATTTCCCCCATATATGGTAGCCAGAGGTATAAATGTGGAGATGACCACATTAGTGTTTGTATAAATGATCAAGCCTAAAAGGCAAATAAAAAACATTTTTTGAACTAAAATGATTTGGGTGAGTTTTAGGGTTGTCATAAATTGATGTGAAAGTGTTTGTTGAGAAATGAGTTTGTTTGTGTTTGCGTGAGCACAAATCCAAAATGTAGTTCTTACAGAGATGTGCACATCAGGGCAAAGTAGAAAAAGGTCCCAGACTGAGCAGAGGCAGAGGTTTGTGCTGGATGTGTCTGCACCACACAAACTGGAATTTAAGGCTTACATTTCATAAACAGAATTCATTTTTGCTGTGTATGATGACTGAAGTTAATCATTGTAAATGTAAACATGAAAAAAAATGGAACTATTGACTTTGAATTTTTTCTATGGCAGTCTTTATTGGTACATTTTTTTCTGCTTAGGGCGAAAGGTGAGACTAAAAAGTTATGGCTGTAGGAAAGTTAATGCAGTTCGTTGCAGTTTATTATTATGAACAAGGAGGGCGCTGCTTTCCTTTCACTACCCTTATTTTCCCCCAAAAATCCCACAAAGAAGATCCAGACGCGTCTTTTCTTCATGACATTATATCTTTATGTTGGATAAGCATCTTGTACAGAACATTTCTAAACAGCATCAAGCTGTTCACACGTATATTTTTACAAAAGACACATGTTTCGTTTGAGGCTAACCTCGAAGTGCAAACAACAGAAAAAAAATTCTACTTTTAATTTTTACCACTACAGTAAAAGTCCAGCTGCTCTCGAACCATAGCGAACAATATCATTTATGGACAAATCTGAAGCAGTTTTCTTTTTACATAAATGTTGTTCCTACAGCGTCCGCAGCTCGACAGGCATCAGCAAATAACGTTAGGCTTAAATAAAAATAACATTAACTTAAATACTTAACATAATAATAATAATAGTGATAATTAATGCTTCCTTCGCTTTAGAAATAGTCTCTATCCAGGCCATTCAGTGGGACTCAAGTGTCTCCGGCCGCGTCCACACCAACGCAGTTTCATTTCTAAACCCGCTAACTCCGCCCACATTGACAGTACATTTAGATAATTGCATACATTTGGAGGTTACATGTTGAAAAGATGATAAAATGCGTGTACTGTTCATACATTTTAAGCACTAGGTATGGGAGAATTCTGGATTGTAAGTCCTTGTTTCTTGAGGAAGACCAAAGAGAGGAGAGTTATGGACGTAGTGGGATCAGGACTTAGTTGGGACTTCCCTACAATCAGGATTCCTACGTCTCGCAGCTAGTAGTTCCCAAAAGTCTTACACCAATCAGGCTTAACGTTAGGACGGTCCGACTCGAATTACTGGAGTCAGATGGGAGACTTGTGCACACCTGTCGCCGGTTCACCACAGTTTGTTGCTTGGACCACTTTTTGTGATAGATCCTGACCACTGCAGACCAGGAACACCTACAGGAGCTGCAGATTTGAGATGCTCTGACCCAAATCGTCTCTAAACATCACAGTTTGGACCTTGTCAAATTCTTTCCCATTTTTCCTGCTCTAACACATCCACTTTGAGGACAGAATGTTCACTTGCTGCCTCATATCCCAGCCACTAAGCCATGAAGAAGAAATTGTTGGGTGTTTCTCATTTGCCTGGATCCTTCCTACGGAGTCGGCTCCTCCGAAGCAAGGCCGAGTGTCCTGCTAATGCCGCATCTGAGAGCTTTTGGAACATGCTCAGGAGCGTGTGTCAAATATTGTGCGTTAAAAACATGGATCTATATAAAAAACAACTTCTTTACGAGTGGAAAGGGGTTAGACAGCGGAACGTGAACCTGTTTTTGTAGAGTGTCCTCATGTAGCTACATTATGGTCTGAAAAAAATAAAGAATGGTTTGAAAATATGTCATATAAATAAAATCATTAAGTATCATTCGCAGAATTTATTCTTCTAACAAAGTGTACATCAAATAAGTTAAAATTAAATAATGAGAAACAGCAAAAACTATTAGACTAAAACAACTTTCCTTGACCTAAAATGTGCTTTTTAATACACTGTAGTAGAATATTTTATTATTTTCTCTTGTGAGGACTTTAATATTGTATTATAAGTTTGTCTTAATTGTTAAATAAAGTTTACAGAGGACGTGGGGGATTTAAACATTTGGAACAGCACTGAGGATCACTCTGAAGTGGTTCAGCCGCGAACGATCCTGGCAAATGAGAAACACCCAATCTGTGTCATTCACCTGTCAGTGGTCATAATGTTATGCCTGATTGGTGTATCTTAAGTTTTCAAAATGGAAGTGCGTTAGTGTGGACGCAGCCGTTGTTTGCTACATTTCATTGAAGGCTGTGTTTTTCAGTTCAGGCGTAGAACACCAGCTCCGGGATCTGTCCTCCTTGCACGCCCGTCCCGTTGGTGCTGTCGGACGAACACTGGAACTGAAACGTCACTTTGCCGCACTGCACCTCGGTCATGCCCTCCTGCCCGAAATAACTCAGCTCGTTCCCGTCCAGCACCGCGCTCACCGTGTAGAAGGTGTCCTGCTCCACCTGCACCGGATGCTCGAACCACACCGGGAACGTGCTGCTCGAGCCGTCCGAGACAAACTTGGTGAGGTTCTGCGCCAGGATGACGCCTTGGCGCTTGAGTTCGATCTTGACGCTGTACTCCGCTTTCCCGCCGCTCGATCCGTACAAACCCAGCCCGGCGATGAAAATACGCTTGTCCACCGCGAACTGGATGCTATCGCAGCGTCCGCGGTATCGCCACTGGTTGCTCCGATACGCCGAAGACTGGAAGCGGTGGCATCTCTGAGGCGCTAACCCTTTTCTAGGCGTTAAAGGGAAATCCAGTTGTGGTTTCTTAGCGGCGGTGTACCATAAGAACACATTATGCGTCTCCTCTAGTGTTAAAATATCGGATTGGGCCGCGCCGTTCGCAAACTCCTCCAGCGTCATGGTAGGAATCCGAATCAAGAACAGCGCCTTGCCTAGAACGTCTCTCTTGTTGCGTATCGTCGGGCCCAATCCTTGTCTTTTGCACTCAGCGCTAGCCCAGTTCATGACCGCTTCGAAGACGACCACTTCCTTAGCGTTGAGCGTTTCCCGGCGTAGGATTATCTCCAGTGTCTGCAGGTCGATCTCGCAGAATCCCTCGGAGCGCAGGGCGAGTTCGGCCTGAGCGTCGATGACCTCCCAACAGCGCTGGGTCAGCTCCGGTTCCTCGAAAAGCCGGCTTTGGGAGAGCAAGACGCAGGCGTTTTTAGCTTCGAGGCTAGTCTCCAGAAAGGTGACGCAGGCCTTGGCCAAAGCGGGGACGATGTACTTCTTGGCGGCGTAGAGAGTGGCCAGCACCGTGTCCGCCTCCAAGTCGATCTCGTCACTGTACAAGTACCTACAGGAAATACACGAGAGGAGGGTTAGACCACCAACAGACAACTTTTACACTTTGTTTTACCAAATATTTTAGACTATGTTCCAGTAATCAAAGCTGTAGTAGTAGTAGTAGTAGTAGTAGTTGTAGTAGTAGTTGGAGCGTCTAGGTCAGGCTCCTGTTGTAAAGAAAATGGTAGAAAGAACAAGAAACATCTTTTTTCCTTCATATGCAGGCTGTTCTTCTCAGTTGACCAGCTTACAATTAACTGCAAGAAAAATATATTTTTCTTTTTCAGCATATGTCTAATGTAATGTACCCCATAAATAAATGTATGTATCGCTTGCTGGGGTGTTGTGCTTAAACTGTAATTGTGACTGTAATCCCAGCAGTCCAGAACAAGCTCTGAACCAAAATATGGGACATTTTTCAGCAGTGGACATTGTGGAAACACTGCAGGGAGCACACATTTAAACAGGAGTTTTGTAAAGGAGTTTGGTGTTTTTCACTGGATACATTTGCAGCTGGTTTAGTCCCTGTCATTGCTCCTGTCTGCTTCTCCAAACTGGCAGTGAGCTGACTGCTGTCTACTCCAGTGTTTCCCAACCAGGGGTACGGGGACCCTTAGTGGTACGGGAGGATTTATATGATATGATTTATATGATCTTTCAAAGACTAAAATGAACCTAAATCAGGACTAACCCAGGACTACAGCGAGGAATGGGACACTAAAGAAGGACAAAACAGGGACTAAACCAGGTCTAAAACCAGGACTAAACCAGGTCTAAAACCAGGTCTAAAACCAGGACTAAAACCAGGACTAAAACCAGGACTAAACCAGGTCTAAAACCAGGACTAAAACCAGGACTAAACCAGGTCTAAAACCAGGTCTAAACTAGGTCTAAACCAGAGCTAAACCAGAGATAAACCAGGACTAAACCAGGGCTAAACCAGATCTAAAACCAGGACTAAATTAGGTCTAAACCAGATCTAAACTAAGATAAACCAGGACTAAACCAGATCTAAACTAAGATAAACCAGGACTAAACCAGGACTAAAACCAGGACTAAATTAGGTCTAAACCAGAACTAAACTAAGATAAACCAGGACTAAACCAGGTCTAAACCAGATCTAAACCAGGACTAAACCAGGTCTAAAACCAGGACTAAATTAGGTCTAAACCAGAACTAAACCAGGACTAAACCAGGACTAAACCAGGACTAAACCAGGTCTAAAACCAGGACTAAATTAGGTCTAAACTAGATCTAAACTAAGATAAACCAGGACTAAACCAGGACTAAAACCAGGACTAAAACCAGGACTCAAACCAGGACTAAATTAGGTCTAAACCAGAACTAGACTAAGATAAACCAGGACTAAACCAGGTCTAAACCAGATCTAAACTAAGATAAACCAGGACTAAACCAGGTCTAAACCAGAACTAAACCAGAACTAAACCAGGACTAAACCAGGACTAAACCAGGACTAAACCAGGACTAAACCAGGACTAAACCAGGACTAAACCAGGTCTAAAACCAGGACTAAATTAGGTCTAAACCAGAACTAAACTACTCAAAACCAGAAACCACTGGTCTGCAGTACAGAATAACGGCTCCAAAAAAAATAAATAAAACACCTTATATGGAATACTTTCTTAATGTTATCCTGCCTAATACTAAATTAGAGCTTTTACTCATCAAATTCAAAGAGTTTAGGCCGAAATTCCATCTCGCAAAGTTGAAGAAAGCGGTCCACCATTAGGCCAAACTCCATGTGCAGTTTTCTAACCACTACAAGGCCATGAAATGAGAACAAAAGCAGGTTATTCTTAGTCTGTGTTTGTGCAGAGAAAGGCTCGGGGGTAGATGCTTCAACAAAGAGCGCGCTGCAAAAACCAGCAATTACAGGCAGTGTGGTAGATTCTGGCTTTACTTAACTTGGGATGACTAATAATAATATGCTTTGAAGTGACACAGACACTGCAGTGGTCAGGTTTTTTGGGGGAAGGGGGGGTTGAGGGAGAGAGACGTACTTGAGCAGAATGAGGAAAGCAGCTGGCTCCACATCTGGGATATGAATCTGGGACTCCTCCTCCGCCAGATCACCGTAGAACATGGCACAGAACACCGAGCTTCCCACCGCCAGGACGTACTGCGAGAGAGGGAGGGACAAATGTGGAGATGAGAGGCAGAAACGGGCTTTTATAGGCTTTAATGCTGCCTTATGAGTTTAGTTTAGGCCATCTCTTCTCTGGCCACAAAGAATTATCTGCCTCCAGGTTGAGCTCATGACGTGATGTGGCTGTTGTTCTGATATAGACTCCACCAACTCACTAAAACACTAAAACAATAAAAACACTAAAACACTAAAAACTAGACCCAAAAATACAAACTTAATGTTTATGCTGAGCTTGAACTTTGTCCCTCTTTTAGTTCCTTCCTGCTTCCTTGTTTTGTCTCTCCTTCCTTTATCATGGCCTTTTTTCTTTTCTGCAGTACACTCCAAGCTCCACAAATTACCTTTACTACTACTACTACTACTACTACTACTACTACTACTACTACTACTACTACTACTACTACTTCTATTTGTAATTACACTAGACTACTATAAAGGGAGCTTGAATGAACTGTGATGTCTCAGCCTAAATAAACTTAAGTTTACTTCTGCACTGCAAACAAATCAATATCTACATGAGTTAAAATGACTTGAATTTAGATTATTAATCTTGATTCGAGCAATTTTCACAAGATTGGATTTATTTACTTATTAGGTAACTTATTGCTAGATATTTGACTTGTTTCAAGTTATTTCTTTCGTGTTTGAAGCTATTTTTACTTATTTTAAGCTAAATATTTGTTCATGGGGTAAGATAATTCCACTTAACCCATGGACAGATAATTTTGCTTGAAATAATTAAAAATAGTTTAAGAAAATAACTTAAAACAAGTCAAATAGCTAGTAATAAGTTACCTAATAAGTAAATAAATCCAATCTAGTGAAAATTACTTAAATCAAAATTAACTCATGTAGATATAGATTTTTTGCAGTGTGTTCTAATCATAAACAAAGTATTATTTGAGCTTCTGAGCATGAGCTGATGGTTCTTTGCTGTTGGTTGCTTGTATCCCTTTGTGTCTTACCAGTGTTCATTTTGACAACAAATTTTAATTTAGTTTGTCTTTGGACTAAAACACTGTTTAGTTTTAATCAGGATTTTGTCATGTAAGTCCTTTTAGTTTTAGTCGACTACATCTACAATAGATTTATGTATTTGTCTTTTATTTACCAATATTTGATGTATATATAATGTTTTATAATGGAACTGCTTCAGTGACCTTACGCCACAGTTTGCAGCTTTAAGGCTTCAGCAAACGAAACATAACACATTGTTTTGTGACGATTAGCTTCAAACAGAAGATCAATGCGTTTAGTCATAGTTTTAGTCCTCATTGATTACTTTTTATTTAATTTTCATTTTGTTTTCGGCCACAATGTTGTTGACAAATACTATGACGAACTACATTTGCTTCTTTCCTTCCTCCCTCTCTTCTCCGTCCAACCAAACCCTTTCTATTTACTTTGTTGCTTTCCAAACTTTTTAAGACCTACTGCATTATTTTACAGACTTTTTCTCCCTCTTCCTTCCTCCTCGTCCACTCTCGACCTTGTCTCCTTGTCTCCTTGTCTCCTTGTCTCCTTGTCTCCTTGTCTCCTTGTCTCCTTGTCTCCTGTGCCCTCGTCTCCTCCCACAGTAAACCTAACCCAGTTATTGTTGTTACCTTGTGGGCAGGGACTTTCTGGGACTCCCCCGCTGGTCCGACGATGAAGTGCACGTCAGCCATCAGCTCATTGTTAAACATCAGAGCGTTCCTACACACACACAGACACACACACACACAGACACACACACACACACAGACACACACACACACAGACACACACACACACACAGACACACACACACACACAGACACACACACAGAGAGAGACAGAGTCAGTGTTGTGTAACAGGGAACTCCTACACTTCGCTTCTGCCCAGAGACATGCGCTATTTTGGAGTTATATCGGAGTTTTAGGTTTAGAAAAGCCTTGAGCAGGCCAGAATACAGATTTGAGTTGGTTTTCTATGTTGTCAAAATTTGAAAATAACAATATCTGCAATGCAAAAATCTGTTAGACCTGCAGTAATGAAGCTTTCTACATTAAAATAAAATAAAAAAAACATCTGTGGTGCAGCCAAAAGAAAAAAATCAGTAGTTTCTCATTATAAAGTGGATATAATGGTTGTGTATTTATCACGTTTGTTTGTCATTCATTGTTTTTCTTCAGCTCGTTGGGGGTCATGGGTGGCTGGAGACTAAAAGCCAGCTACTATGGGCCTGAGCTGGGGGTAAAGGCAAGACTAGGTTAAAAAAGGCTAATTTAATTTTTCATGTAAAATGAATTGTCCCATGACAAGTGCCAAGTCTGTTTTACAAAAAGGTTTCTGGTTCATTTTAAGACAATACAGGAGTTAAACCCAGGACTTAACCTGAGTGAAACCAGGACTTTACCAGGACTTAAAACCAGGTCTGAACCAGGACTGAACTGGGACTAAACAAGGATTAAATTTAGGAATAAACTTGGCCTAAACCCAGACTAAACCAGAACTAAAACCAGGGCTAAACACTGTACTTCATTAGGACTCAACCAGGGATAAACCAGGGATAAACCAGGGATAAACCAGGGATAAACCAGGGATAAACCAGGACCAAACCAGGGCTAAACCAGGTCTAAACCAGGGATAAACCAGGGATAAACCAGGGCTAAACTAGGACAAAACCAGAACAAAACCAGGACTTTACTAGGACTTAAAACTGGGCTGAATCATGACTAAACCAGGCCTGAATCGAGACTAAACAAGGACTAAACTTGGGAATAAACTAGGCTTAAACCCAGACTAAACCAGAACTAAAACCAGGGCTAAACGCTGTACTTCATTAGGTCTAAACCAGGTCTAAACCAGGTCTAAACCAGGTCTAAACCAGGCCTAAACCAGGACTAAACTCATAGCTTTAAATCTCCTTTAGTACAGAAGTAAATCTTCCCAATGGTACAGAACATTACAGAGACAGTCAATAATTTCCATTCAGTAACCAGACTACTGCTGATCTAATCCACATTCACTCACAATGAACTTAAACTTAATATCTGTTCCTAAATCTGTCCTCGTACATCGTTTCATTGCATCTTAAAGTTATTTTAAGTCTGCTTTCTCTGGAAAATCTGCTCCACGTTCGTTTGGTTTCTTGTTATTGCATATCAGAGTTGGAAAATAACTGGATACTTGAGTGTTTGTTTGTTTTTTTAAATGTACTGATTCCTTTCCTTTGACTCAAACCAATTCTCAAGGGAACATTTCTCTAAATGTAGTAGTAGCAGGGGCGTAACATCAGGCAGCAGCTGCTCTGGGGCCCAGGACATGAGGGCCCCCATTGAGAGTCTTATATTGATGGGTTATGTTCAGTCTGGGCAGGACAGGCAGGACGCTATATAAAAAACAAGCTTTTTTATGATTAAAACATATTAAAAATGTATGATCTGCATAATTTCTTCAGTTTTTACTTAATGCTTACAAAGTTTAGTGGAACAAAAATAAACCTCTCATATTTTGTGGCACTGATATGTTTGAATATTTTAGTATTAGTCGACTTAAAGAAATTACAGTGCACTTTCTGTAACTTAACAGGACTAGGACTGGGGACTGTTGAGATTTTTTTCAATACCAGTACTTTACCGATGCCTGGTTTTCGATCCCGGTGCCTGAGTGATACTTTTTCTGATTCCTATGCTGAGCTAATTCATCTTCTACAATCATAAAACACAATAATATTCAATAAAAGACCCATTTTTGGAGCTGAATTCTTAGCTGTAAGTTAAAACCAGTAGTTTGTATGATTTATTCTGGGTCATTTATTTGATTCGCGTAAAGGAACTTGGTATTACATTTTTTTTTCTCGATACCAGAAGTATTGTAACTTTTCTTTGGATAATTTTGTGTCGTTCGCGTATTACCTCCTTACGACACTGAGTAGTAGTGTTAGTATGAGTGGTAAGAGAAGTAGTAAAGTAGTAGTGCTTTCAAACTTTACACTCAACTTTTTTACTTTTACTCAAATAACAGTTTTGTTGAGTGCTTTTACTACTTCCACCTATGTACTCTGTCAGTTTCCTGTTTACTTTCTGGCTCATGTTTAAGCTCCTTTACATGACTCGTGAATGTGAATAGTACATGTACGTGTTCCCAGCTGACTCCTGTTCTCATGTAAAACAGTGACAGGAAACGTCCTGGGCCTCTCTGTGGAGCTGAGTGAGGTACTGCCCTCCTGAGAGTGGCCCACAGCTGAAATGATGGATTGTTGCTTCAGAAGATGACCAATCCCGGGCGCAGCGCAAGGTCACTGCGAGAGACACTTGTGCGAGGAAAAAGCTTGCTCAGTCTTTACCTCTGGCTCCAAGCTGCTAGTAATAAACGCGCCTCCCCTTTGGAACAGGATACAGGCAATGCAACACTCTCTAGCTGCAATCTAAAGCCATTAAAAGCTATTTTTTTTTTGCAGTTAAAAGGCAGTTTTGTTGGCGTTTGCACCTCTCAGTAACTCGTAGTGAACGTCCTGTCCTTTCCGAGTGCGCTAAAGCCACTGCACTGTGTTTGTGGCTGCGTGTTACTAAGTTGGATGCATTTTACGGTAATTTTTGTAGAAATAGTTATGTTTTTTTGGTGGAAAAGCGCGTTTGACCTATTCTTAGTTGCGTGTAGTGGCTGCTAACTGCGCATATCGTCTCTTTGAAGCAGGATTAATGCAATGCAAAACGCTGTGGTTACGCGTAACGAACCTGGCAGCGCAGTAAGGTCGTTTTTGGAGCAACTTTATAGCATTTTAGGACGAAGTGAGTGCTCTTATTTAGTCATTTTCCTCTCTTGCAGTGCGAAGAGGCTGCAAGCTGCTCGTAGTGAACGCGCTGTCCTTTCAGAGTGCGCCATAGCCACTGCACAAGGCTCCGCTTCGTGTTACAAACTCTCATTTATACTAAAGTCAGTTTTACAGCAACTTGACACATTTTCAAGGTGATCCAGGTCGTTTTTTTGCTCGGTGTTGTAGTCCGTGCTGTTGCTGCAAACTGCTCGCGCTGCACGTATCCCTCTCCTCGTTGCCGGAGTGGGTTACGCTGCAGTTTCAAGTTACAGCCCCTAACCTCACTATAAGGTCATTTAGAGAAATATCTTATTACGTTTACAAAGTGAAAAGCCACATTTCGCTCGGTGTTTGCCTTTTCCCTGCAGCGTAAAGCAGGCGCAGAGTGCTGGCAGTGAACGTAGTGTCCTTTTTGGAGCTGGTTACAGTGAACGCACTCCGCTGTCATGTCGTGGTAATAACCCCGCCGCGCTGTGTGCTCGTTTGTAGCGTTTTGCTGCGTAAAAAAAGAGAAAGTTGGCCGAGTGTTTACCTCTCTCGGAGCGTGGGGTGGCTGCACTGCCAGCTGGGCGGGTCGACGTTGTTGTTGGTGATGTTTTGCTGGCTGGTCGGGGTGGTCGCGGCGCTCGTGCTGCTGCTGGCCTGGCACACCTGCACCTCTTTGGGCTTCTCCGTGTCCGCCACCGTGGTGCCATTCGCCAGGCCCGAAGTGTTGTTGACGTTGGCGGCAGCGGGATACAACTCCGCAGCCATCTTCTTTTGCTGCTGCTGCTGCTGCTGTTTCTTCTTCTTGAGGCTCAGGGACAGAGTCAGGAGCTCAGAACATAGCGGTAGCCTGCCCGGGAGCTTACCGACCTTCTGCGACTTTTTCAGGCTTTCTGGGAGCAGTAGGAGATAGGTTAGACACCTCATGACCCGGCCATGATGGAGCAACCTGCAGTCTGCCGTTGGCATCGGCACAAACCACCGCTACTCTCCGGAAAACGACGAACCGCGCTCGGGCTTTTTCGGACTTAAGCGGCGTCGGTGGCAGTGGGCTTCTCGAATCTGCCTCGTAGGTTCGCTTTGGGGGGGGACTATCCTCCGGCAGCGCCCCGCCGCGTAATAAACAGCAGAATCAAAACGACAACATCTGAAATAAATCCCAACGGCGCTGCGTAAACGTCCTTCCTCCGCGTCGACGCACAACTCAAAGCCCGTATTCCCCTCGCGTCGTGGCGGTCACCTCATCCTCTCTGGACCCGCAGCTTGTTTTCCCTTTTTCAGTGTAATCCGGATGGTCGCAGCTGGTTCCCCTCCTGCGCCTCCTCTGTTAATCCTCACGCGTTCCTCTCGCTTTCCTCCGCGTACACGACAGCGCGCAGAGACGAAGCCGGGGCCAGCGCTTCTCCGCGTCTCTACTCCTCCGAGGTAAACAGTCGTTTGTGGAGAGTTTTCGGTGCTCTGCTGTATTTTTTCTCCTGTATCCCCCTCCCGTCGTGATCCTCTCGCCTCTCGGACGCCCAGCGCTCCTCCCGCGGGCCAATGAGGCGCCAGCTCCGCGGTGACGTGCGGCGGGACGAGGCGCCTCCCACAGCGGCTCTGCAGAGTGCGTCACTGGGCGCGCAGGTCCTCCCACGTCCCGCTGATCGGTCCCGCTGCTTCACTGGAATAAAAATAAATAAATATAGTCTAAAAGGGAATCTTAATATGACCTACGCCCCGGGTCAGCTCTGGGAACGCCGTGTGCTGCGTTCACAACACGCACGGGACAAATGTACGGTATCTGGATAATGTCAGGGAAAAGTGAGGACTCTGAATGCAGCAAAATCATCTGCTGTTGCATTAATTACACACAGCTAATGAAAAAACATACAGTCTGTGCCTCCTCAGTTGTATGAAGGGCTCAGACAATTAAATGTTTATTAAAAAATGATAGAACACTAAGGGATGTAGCCACGTTAAGGAGTAAATGAAGTGCACCACATTAGTTGGCATAGGACAAAATGTTTTGGAACAATTTGTGCCTAAATGAGTTCCAGGAAAAAGTTAAATTTAAGCCATTATTAATGCCATCATAAGTATTCACGTTTCCAGTTAAATAAATAGTTTACCACAGTGGTTCCCAGCCTTTTAGGTTTTCTTTACCCCCTGGGATTCTTCAAAAGTAGTCATAAAAAAGATAATTATAAATTTTCCCACATTTTTTTCCAAGATAAAAATGTTCTGGCTTTGGAATAAAACTATAATCTCTTATTTTACTCTGTATTTTGTTCAAGCATAATTGTGGCCATGTATTTATCTTTTACAAACATTATAAGATCACTTATTGGAAAGCAATATGTAAAAGTATAGGCTTATGGTCAGAAGTAAGGTGGGAAAAGTATTTTTATCCAAACAGAAGTGAATTTGGTTTGAAATGACAAGGGCAAAATATGGATAAAACATAAATTGGAATTTTTTGACGATTAAATAAGGTTAAGGTAGACTTTATTGTCCTTGTAGGGAAATTTATTCTCTTGACCCATCCTTCAGTGCTGCCAGGGTCAACCGCAGTGCAGCGTCCAGGGACCAAGGTCTAGCAACTTAAAATCCTGCGGAACAGTGAATGAAAACACTGCGCTTCTGATTTGTCATCCGAAATGCAATATGAAAAAAATCATTCACATAATCTTTTTTTTATTGCCTTGAATTGCAAAGTTACACGCAATTAACATGAACAAAAACACGTGTTGCTCATCCTGAGGTACAACAAACAGTACACAAATGCAGAACGGGGGTTAGCACAAACCCATTCAAATACAAATCAAAAAGAGTAGACACTCGACCATCTTTTTTCAACTGTAGTTGGGCAGTCAGACACTCCATTAAATAGACCTGTTTTCATTTTTGCGTCCACTGAGCTATAGTTGGTGGGCAGGGCTTAAGCCAATTTACCCTGAATTCACACCGAAAACATCTCGAGAGCGTCGCAGCAGCAGTCGTTTTATGTGCGTACTGTTTAAACTTCACAGCGAGAGAAGAGCTGCTGCTGTAACGCTGCTCAAGCGGCTCTCTCCTGAGTTTTACAGACGACTCACCGCCTGAACAGAAAGTTGTCTTTACAGAGCCCTGTAGCTTCTACTTCTGCAGGTTGTCTTTGTAAAATGCCTGCTTGGCTCCTCCTCAAGGTTCAACTTCTCACTGCATAGTGTTTACATCACCGCTGTTTTCATTAAGCCTTTATTTTGAAAGTATAGCGTAAGTTTATTTTGACACTTGGAGCCTGTTTCCTGTGTTTCCCGGCTGTAGCTCTGCAGATCGCCGCGTAGACGCTCGAAAACTAGAACTCCAACCTAATTTGAGCGTAGCGTCGCGGCGAGTCGTTCATAAGACGTCCCCGGTGTCAGATTGATTAAAACAGAAAGCAGTTCACTGGCGTCTGACGCTGCTGCTGCTGTTACGCACCGCTGCTGCTGCTTTGGTGTGAATCGTGGGTTAGGTGATGGTCTTTCTTGCCACCAGCAGTAGGACATGCAAGATGTAACGCTAATCTTTGGTAAGAGAGTCTTTGGTGTAGAAATCCAACAGGAATACGAGAGGATCCATAGGAAGATCTGTCCTTAAGATGCCCTTTATTGTTTTTGATATTCTCCCAGAATGTTCTTATTTTTGGGCAATCCTAAAAGACATGAGTGTGGTCACCAACCATGCCACAGTCTCTCCAACATTTGTCTGTAGTGGTACTTTTAGTCACGTATGTTCTTAAAGGAGTTCTAAAAAATCTAGTTTTCGTTTTCCAGTCGAACTCTCTCCAGAGTTGGCTTCCAATTCCTTGATGACATTCGGAACACACATTTTCCCACATCTCATTTGTTAAAAGTACATTCATCTCAAGTTCCCATTGGTGTTTAATGTGTGGTGATCTTTCACATAATCTGCATGCAAAACATATCTCTGCCAAACCCGCAGACAATTTTTTTCACCCGCAGAAACTCAAAAAGCTGCCCAATTTCGCGGGAAATCTCTGGCCAGCGTCCTGGTCAGGAGTAATAGTTGGAGGATTAGCCTGTTGTGCATGTTTTAGGGTGATGTGGGAAACCAGAGCACTCAGAAGAAACCCACCCAGAGCCAGGGAGAACAGGCAAACTCCACACAGAAAAGGCCCCAGTGCAGGATTCAAACCCGGGACCTTGTTGCGGTGAACCTTCCTTTACCCTGGCAACCTCTACTGAAGAATAATAGGCTACATTATTTTTTAAGCATGATGTTTTGCCATTGTTCCTAATAGATTTTTAGACCTCAAAACTGGGACACATTTTTTTTTTTTTTTAACTTTTCAGTGCATTTGAACTTAACAAGTGACAAAAAAGCTTCTGAAATGTGTACAATTTTCTGTCATGTAATTAAAGAACATCATGCTAGGGCTTAAGTTTTGAGATTTAATGGAAATTTACAAATAAATATAATGACATCATTAATAATTTGAATGACAAAAGTGTTATTTTATTATTGATTAAAATGGGGACAACTGGGACATATGATTTTTTACAGATATGTGTTGGGACATGGGACAAGGAGCCTAAAACTGTGACTGTCCTGGTTAAATAGGGAAACCTGCTACTTTCTTTGAACAGTTTTAGTATTCATTTGATCAAAGTTGGTCATAATTATTCTTTTATATCACTATATCTTTTACTTTGGTCCCAGCCATGAACAATGCCTTTACAGTTTTTCCAGCTCTACACTGTTCATTACATTGTTCTGGTATAGTTTCTGTTTCTTTGACACTCAGTCCCAGAAAAGCGACCAGAATCTATCAGGAGTCTGTGAGAGAAGGGAAGATGGTAGTTTAATGTTATTCATACGACTGTCCCACTTCTGATGGGACGGGGGCGAGCTCTGTGCCCCGCTCCGGAGGTGGCCCCAGTATTTGGAGCAAAGAGTGAAGGCGGAAGAAGTCACAGCAAAGTTAGCTCAAGGGAAAAGTCAGTCCAGCATCTCTCTGTGGGATTAATATTTGATACAGTGGAGATTTTTCAGTTTTATACAACAATATTCCTAACCATTTTTTTGTTTTGTGTACCCCCTGGGCCTTTTGTTATCCCATGAGTACAACCTCACTTATATAATTTAAAACAAAAATACATTTTCAGGATTAAAAAAAGGATGTATTATTCAGGATAAAAAAATAATAATCTGCCTTTAAAATATAAATATAAAATAAAGAACATAATAATAAAAACTCATATTACATTTAGTTATTTTACTATATATTTTATGTTCAAAATAATCCAAAAAATAAATATTAGTAATGGTGAACTCATAATAAATTTACAACAAAGAAAATTCTAAATGATTTGATTAACTTAACTATTTACCCTAAAATATGTAACAAAATATTAGATTCAGTTGATATTCTTTAGATATTTTAAGATGAAAAGATTGCAAATATTAAATAAATTCAATAAAGCGCAGGTGTTGAGTCTACGCCAAAGGAAACCGAGGGAATAGGTTTTGTCAGAACATTTTAGAGTCAGATTGGCTTAAAATGAGAGAAAATTGTTTTTGTATTGTCAGGGGTGCATTTTTTTGGGGGGAGTACTAAGAAATGTGGTTTGGTGTTCACTTTTTCTTGTGACTTGAACTTTAACGACATCTATTCTTGTTCCATTTTTTGAAATTTTCACAGATTTGTAGTTGTCGCAACAAAATAAATCTCCTGATAAGAAGTGCAGCGCGCAGATGGACGGACGCAGAGAGAGATTTTTTTGTCCAGACTGTAATGTGTCACCCTCTTATCTAATTTCCAACACTATTATTATGTTACTTGTTGTGGTAACGTTAAAACTGCCACCTGTTCTGTCAAATCCAGTCGTCCCATCGCTTCATTGTGATAATTACTGAACATAGGATTTCAAGAGTTGACTTTTAAAGCAGCCATTGTAGTGCACTTATTGTACTGCTCAGTTAGACCTATTATTACTGCACAGAGAGGGAGAGAGAGGGGGAAGGGTCGGAGTGGATCCTGTTACCCACTGGCTCCGCGGACTTTCCACTGAACTGAACCAAAGATACACGAGTCCTTTGTCAAAAACGACAGTCACAATGGAAAGAGATGCATGCTTTTCCATTTTATAATAAGGAAAGTTTAATTGTCCGGGATTGTGGCTCATGTCAGGAGACGCTGCTTTGGAAGCTCCTGGTGCAGTTGGTGTTAAAACGACTTTGAGACAAACATGAAACAAGTTCACAGGCAGCAAAATAAAAAAGTCACAGTAATTTGGCAAGTTTTTACGCTGGACGCCCAAGGAGATGGCAATGGCAGTATGCTCTGGGTCAGAGTTGGGTCTGAGTTCTCTGCGGCTTCCTCCCACTGCTCACGTTCATGTGTTGGCCCTAGTGAATCAGTGTGAGGGGCCCATAGTTACTGGCATGGGCCCTGCAAACTAGGGCTGCACAATATATCGCAAAATTATCGTTATCGCAATATCAGCAAACGCAATATCCGTATCGCAAGAATCTAAATATATCACAATAACTGCTGTGGTCTTCCATCTGACAGAGATTTACACTGAAGAATCATTTTCCACCAGAGCCTTAAAAGAACATGTGTTGTGACTAAATAAAAATGTTTAAAAAGTCCAGTTTTAGTGGTAATTTAATTAATTTAGTCACAGCTTAGCCTTGTTTTATTCCTGGTTTAGTCTGTGTTAAGTTTTGATTTTGTGGCTGTTTTGACTTGGAAATACAGGAACTTTTTGTGAAATGTAGTGAATTTAACTTACTATGTTCGAAAAGTAGGCTCTATTTTCAAATATCACAATAATATTATCGCAACATTCAACATAGTTATTGAATATCACGTTTTCTCCATATCGTGCTAATGGTAATAAGAGGAAGAAGATGAATGAATGCATGATTAAGAATAAAGCAAGACTCTTAGATGCTTATCCTGTGTGGAATAACGACAGGCGTTAAACCATCCATCCATCGTCTTCCACCTCTCTGGGACTGGGGGGCAGCAGTCTTAGCAGAGATGCCCAGACTTCCCTCTCCCTGGACACTTCCTCTACTGGAGGAATCGCGAAGGCGTTCCCAGGCCGAGAGACACAGTCCCTCCAGCGTGTCCTAGGTCTTCCCCGGAGGCGTCCAGGAAGCATCCGAGCCTCAGCTTCTCTCGATGTGAAGGAGCAGCGACTCTACTCCGAGCTCCTCTCCCTGTCTCTTAGGGAGCGCCCCTGCAGACGAAACTCATTTCGGCCGCTTGTACTGTATCTGTTGTAACTCATGGGGCAGTGATTTCCAGGTGTGAGCTGAAGTCATAACGTACTTAAAAATCCATGACCTCATACAGTCCAATACTACACAGTCCAGTGTCTTGGTTACCAGCACATCCCTACAAGTAAGACTTAGCCGTTGGATAATTACCCATTCCAAATATTATCCCTAATGTCTGTGTATAGTTGGTGAACGCACAGCGGTCTTCATAAAGAGGTTAAAGTCTTGTGTAAACTCTAAATCTGCCGTGGATCTCTCCAGTCGAGATAATTAGCAACAAACGGCAGGAGACCGGTTTTACTGCCGCTGTAAGGAAACTGTGCACTTCATCTGCAGCAGGATGTGGCCCAGGGAGAAGTGGTCAGGACGGAAACTTGGACTTACTCTGTGGTTTGGTTACTACGAAAACCTTGGCGTTAGTAATAATAGTAGTAAGCAGAAATAGTCTTCAGATGGTGTTTTCCACATTTTGAGATGCACTAATTGCTTTGGAGCCTCTACAGGATTAATAATCAGTAAAATAAGTATTGTTGGCTACTTAAACACACCACACACATGAGCTAACAAGTCAGTCTGAAGAAGCTTTTAAAGTGTTGGTGTATTGCCATTTAATAAATTGGAAAAGTGTGGTGAGGTCAGTGGCTGCAAAACAGTGAATAATATAGATCCCAGTTGGTTTAGTAGCAGTTTTATAAACTTGGCTGTATACTCAATATAAAAGTAAATGGCACATATGTTTTTTGAATGTGATATCGTCCAGGACCACAGGAATAAACTTGTTTTATAGCACTCTGGTTTGAAATCTTGGTCATTGTTGATTAGGAATTAAGCAATTATGATCATTACTTAAAAACAAAAATTAACAGTTTTTTTATTCACATTTAATTATATTGCTTTTATTGTATACAGAACATTTTTTATGCTACTGATCCTCACAGTTAGCTGTCCACCAATCATCTGACTGCACTGTGATCAGTTCTTCAGGTTTCTTGCGGTAGTAAGCTGCAGGATTGTGTCTCCTCAGACCCGTGCCTGTACATCCCACGGTTTTCTCAGCTGCTGGAGTTCGGAGAGAAGAACCATGACGTGTCCATGACAGCCATGAGGCTGGTCCAGAGGATGAAGCGGGACTGGATGCACACGGGACGTCGACCATCTGGACTCTGTGGGGCAGGTAAGAGAACAGACGAGAGACTAGAGCCCAGACATTCAGCCATTTTTAAAAATCTAATAAATACAGGGTTTCTGCAGTCATGGAAAACCTGGAAAAGACATGGAATTTTAAAATGCATTGATGTAAACATTTGGCCACTCCTAGTTAAAGCGCCTATATCATGCTTTTTTGTGTCTTTAAAATTAATTTAGGACACATCTAGATCAGCATCTTACATTTTGTTGGTCAGAAAACGCAATAATTATTGAAAAAACCTTATTTGAAGAAACTCATCATTTGACTTAGTAAGAAACGCCCAGATTAGGTTCCTGTCTCTTTAAGAGCCCTCCCTCCCCGCTGTCCCGCTGCTGTCATGCCCCTTCAGCGTTTCAAAGCCTGTGGAGTTTACATGATTTGTGTGTTTGCTGCGGAGGGGGGTGAGATGTAGCAGAGCTTCCTGAACAGGGCACAGCCTTGAGGAGTGAGGGGCGTGGTCAGGTGGAGGGGTGTGGTCAGAGGGAAGGGGCGTGGTCAGGTGGAAAGGGCAGACACCGGTGAAATGAGCCGTTCTGGCCTGTCACAAACTTAATGTAAAAGAATAGAGGATTACTCAATCACTGTGAATGAAACAAAAGCACAACTCCAGGTTTGTTTTTGAGGAGGGAACATTAAACTACAAAAAGTCAGTTATGCAGAATATAACCCTGCCCAGCTACAACACAGTCAATATAAGTGTTCAGGAGAAACGCTGTCTTATTGGCCTCTTCTTTTTCTCACTGCAGGAAAAAGTGACCCATATCTTTTTTTTTTTTTTTTGTCAGAATATTTAAACTAAATTACTTTGGTTTGGTTATGCTTTAAAACAGCAGAGATGATTAGTTTATATCTAATACAGCATAATTATCTTTAAATCACCGGTGCTTAGGCTATAGGTCAATAAAATTTGTGGAATTAGTAAAATATATTTCTGGGGGAAGAAGCCCCAACAGATTTTTTTTTTCTTCAACTGACTTTCTGAAATTTCCAAATTTAACAAAAAACTGCAGCAGAATTATGTTTCTAATGTAATTATTCAGGAAATTTAGTCAAAAGTTTTGGAAAAGTCAGAAATTTCTTGGTAAGAAAGTGCATGAACCCTGTAAATAATAATGAATAATTTGAACCTAGCATCTCTTCTCCTCTCTGAAGTGTACATTAGCAAATGTTAGACTGTGTTATCATTGCAGTCTGACAATTTAAACCTACCTACTGAGCTACTGCCACCCCAGAGAATTTAAACACTGTCCGCTATGTTGTGCCTTTCCTCACTCGTCCTGATCTGGAAGAGGCTGTTCCTTTTTTCACTCACTCTTCATCATTTTTTTCCTTCTCCCTCTGCTGCATCGACTGAATAATTAAACACCGTCATAAATCATTGAAAAGAAAACCTTCGGGAGCAAGAAGTTTGTTTCCAAATATGATGCAGGTCTCTCTGTGTACACTCAACATGGATTAAATAAGACTTTTCAACAAGTTTTACATAGAGATGAACACATAGTTCTCCACTGTTCTGCCAATTTCTTTCCTTAATGTTACCTCCTTCCCCCCTTTTTTTTTTTTTTTTAAAGAAACAAACTTAATTTTTTTTCACTTTATTTTAAAATCTGCGTCATCTGCCTCCATCACTACGAAGCTCATTTATCTATCTGTTAGCATCATGTCGCTAAATGGCCCTTCTATGCTCTGTGCAGTCCCCACCGTTGCCAGCAGGGGGCGACAGACACCTAATCCAAGTGTTCTCTGCAAAGTTAGTTTTAAAACGTGAAATACTAATGCAAAGGTGCCCAACATTACTTCAAAAAGCATAATTTGAGACCTTTAAAGCATAACTCGCTAACTTTTTTACCTTTTATATAAACTGTTTCTGAGTCTGTGTGATGGTTAAATGAGTTGTTGTGGGGTAAATAAAGTGTGCAGCATTGCCCCCTGCTGTCTCTGGGCTGTAAGTAACTCTTGCAAATCTGAGTGTCAAAGGCTTGCGAGAAAGCGGCACATCGCGATTAGCAAAACAACAAGCTAGCGATGGCTTTATTTCTCGATTTTTGGCGTGCCAGAGTGGCCAAATGGAAGAAAAGAGTTATCTGGCTATTTAACTTAGTAAACTTATTCCTTTGCATGCCCTTATACTTTGTATTTTATTTTTTTAAAGTTTCTTTTTTATCATAGTGATATTTTTTATTATTATTAATATTAGTGTTATATGTTGCACATTAGCACCGAAACAAGTTCCTAGTCTGTGAATTGTGTTGTTCACTGACAATGGCAATAAAAATCTTCTGATTCTGAGTATTTACGATAGTGCTTTACTCTGAACAGTAGGGGGAGCTCTATAGAGGAAAATAAGGCAAAAAAAAAAAGAAGAAACAAGCAGAGTTACTGAGTTCTGCTTTAACTTTTTATTTGACTCCAAGAGAGCCCTGCACAAGAATTCTTTTGTGCCTTGTTTGTGCATAAATGGCAAATAAAATTCTCAAATCCAGTTTTTGTACTAAATCTTTTGATACCAGTGTTACTTAAAATAAAATTCTGTATACATTAAATTGGCAGCCTACAACAGCGCTCCCATTTTTAACCCCAACGACCAATGAAACGTTTAAGAAATGTTGTATTTTGCAGAGAGACCTGTGGTAAAGTGGGCTAAAGCCAGAGTTTAGGAGCAGAAGGCTGTATGTTTCAGCAGAGTGCAGTCATCTGAGGCTAATGGCTCTTACATAAGCGTTCCTCTTTAAGACTCCCTGCTCTACGTTGCATAATATTACCATCATTAGTTCATACTTTAATATGAGGTGGTCTTTTGCCTTTTTCTACTGTTTATTTGTAAAATAATTAGTATAAATGGTGGAAGTACAGACTGTTCAGGTTCTCCTCTGTCTGTTCCTGTGCAGCTCTCCTGGTGGCAGCTCGCATGCACGACTTCAGACGAACCATCAAAGAAATTGTGGATGTGGTGAAAGTTTGTGAAACCACGCTCAGGAAAAGGTTTGTGGAAATACAACTCAGTGATTGTTCATATTTGATTTACTGTGTGGTAATTTGGGGGCCGATAATTACTATTTTACAGAAAAGAGTGCTAAGAATTATTAGTAATAGTCGATATAGAGATCCAGCAATCCCATTATTTGTCAAATTGAATTGAAATTTAATGATTTAGTTGATTTTTTTTTGGCTGCAAATTATGTATAAAGCAAATAACAAAACATTACCAACAAATATTCAGAAAAGGTTTGGAAAAAAGAGTCACTGCAGCCTGAAAGGGACAGAAAAAAACAGATTAAAGTGAAAGGGCTGCATTTATGAAACTAATCTAAAAATTAAATCAACAGTAATTGTATTTTTAAAATCTAATATATTAAGTATGAAACTGGTTAATAAACTGATGGTCTGTGACAGCACTCAGATTTTGTAAAGAACTAAATTGTTAGGCAAATTGTGAGTTAACAGTGTAAACTCAGACTGAAACAGCTCTGTAAGAATGAAACAATCCTGAGTTTAAAAAGCGGCGGGTGATTTAAGATTACTCTTTCTGCTCCTTTTTATTCATTTTTCATTTTGCTGACATGTAAAATCAGATTAATCTTCGGTGCTTTTTTCTTTTAAATTATGAATGAAATAAATAAAAAATAAAAATAAATTATAAGCAAAGTAAGACCTGTGTGGATTGTAAACAGTTAGCATCAACAAACTCGCTTCTTTTCTCTGTCTTACATCCTCGAGAAATAAAAACACAATGGACCTCGGCCTCCATCAGAGCTGTAGCTCTTGAGACCATTTATTTATGGTCTTGTTCTTGGCTGCAGTTTTGCTCGGTCTTGTTTCAGTTTTTTTTTTTTTACCAAACATAAGAAAACATACAGGGTGTCCATAAAGTCTTTTTCCAATTAAAAAATAAAAAAAATAATAAAAAAAATACAAACGCACGTGAACAGACAAATGTATGGAAATGATTACATTTGCCTTATTTAGTCCACCTCTGTATGGGCAGCATTAGTTGCCAGGTCCTGGATTTGTTGCCATGTTGGTTGTAGCAGAGCCTCATCATTCACCTCTGGAGCAACATGGAGCTGTTCTGATCCCAGATTCTCACATTCTGTGTGTTCAGTTTCCCTGAAAATCATCACTAAAACAAACTCAGTCAGCAACGTTTCATCCTCAGAAACTGGTTCCAATGTTTTACCTGCAAACTCTTTTGGTCTTGGTTTATCCTTTGGCTGTAAGGGTTGACCTTTGTAAGCAAAATAGAATCTAAGTTCTGGTGTAGGACTTTGTGCACAGTTGAAGGTGGAGCTGTAACGGTCTGCAGCAGAACGTATGCGATTAAAACTTTAATAACCACTGAGTACATAGAACAAATCTGATTAAGATATCTCATCAATTGCCTTTGTAATATATTTTAAACTGTAAAATACTTTATGAACATCCTGTACATCAGTATTTTTAAGTAATTAGTTTCCCGCATTTTAAGAACCAGGAACATGTTTTACTCTCTGTTTGTTTGTGGAGCCTGTTGCATTCGATTTTTTTTTTTTTTCCTACAATACAACTACATCGATACACATGACCTTGTATCGAATCGTATCGTTTTCTAGAAAGTGTGTATCGAAATATATGGAATATCAATTGATTATATCGAAATTTGAAATTTGTATGTTAAAATAAAACCAGATATGGCTTTTTGAGTATAAATTTTATGTTTTTAATGAAATAAAAGGTTATATTCAACTTTTCTTCACTCTGTCTGCTGGACATAACCAACCCCAGCCGCGATGCTACATTTGAGAGTAAACTTTTATGATTTTTGGCAAAAAGTTGCTGTATCGATTATCAATATGAAGGTGTTGAATCATATCGAATCGTATCGTTCCAAATTGGCCAATATCGTTCTTGAATCGTATCAGAACAATTCTAATTGATACGTATCGTATTGTTGCAAAAATGTATTGTTACACCCCTGTCAATAATGTATTTGAACCACTTTTTAAAACTTTTCTCCTTAACTGTAGTCTTAAGCTGGGGACACACTACACGATTTTTTTGCCCGATTTTATAACGATTCCCAGTTGTGTCGAGTCTGTACCAGTCAACACTCGCTGCAGGGAATCGTAATCACCAGTCGGCCCTGAAATCTGTTAGTGTGTGATGTTCAAAGACTCGAATCGGCGCAAAAACCCGACCTGACGTCAGTGACAAGCAATCAAACACCGACTCTGGACCACTCTCCTGTAGTGTGGGCTGTTTACATCCAACTGGGAATTCATGGAGTCCAGCGGCCGATGAAAAACAGCTGATGGGACACAGGAAATAGCGTAAACACAGAGTAGTTGAGCGCTACCCAAGTGAAACTGGATACATAGACGTTTTTTCTCTTTCCTTTTTTCCAGACAGAGAGCTGCACACAACGGCAACAGCGACCCAGGTAGCTCCATGTTTGTTTACCATTTAGTTGTGGCCAGAGTTTGCTGCGTTTGGTCGGCGACAGTCGCGGCCTCAGCAGATCTTGTAGTGTGTGAGGCGCAGTCTTTCAGTCGTCAGAACTAAATCTGCTGAAACCAGTCGTTAGTGTGTGCTCCTAGTCTTTTCAGAATCTGTAACCACTGAGAAAATCCTGGAGTGTGTCCCCAGCTTTAGTTCACAGGGTTTGGTCTTAACCTAGTCTCTGTTTCCCTCAGTCTTGGTCTCGACTCAGTCTCGGTCCATAAAAGTATCACAATGGTCTTGACTATAACACTATCCTCCATCTGACCCTCTCCTCTAGGCCTCCAGCTCATCCTTCTACCCATGCACTGTCCCTTTTCTGCTTCTATTTAACCCCTTTTTTTTTTTAACCTGTGTTATTGTTCCTGTCTTAGGCTGACCGAGTTCGAGGACACGCCCACCAGTCAGCTGACCATCGAGGAGTTCATGAGGACTGACCTGGACCAGGAGTGTGACCCTCCGTGCTTCACCGCCGGGCTCAGGAAGAAGAAGTGTCAGGGGGTAAAGACACATCATGAGAGAAGACATTAGACATTGTTCCATTCTCTTAAAATTCACTGTATTCACTAACTATGTTTTTCTTAAGCCTCAAAGCCACTGAAAACTCACTTTCAATTAAGAATAGCCTTCATAAGACTCACTTTGTGTTTTTCACTTTCTTGTAGCTGGAGATCGAGCTGAAGAAGCAGCTAGACCAAGACTTTGAAGGTAAGAGTCTCCGTAGTTAACTCTGGGCCCCTCATGCCTGGTTCACACGGCAAGATCTTAAAATTGTCGGAAGATTTTCAAATCCTGAGAGACCCCACACACGGCGATAAAAAATCAAAGCTATCGCAGGTTTGGTCCTGCAGTGTGTGGCAAAGACAACACACCACACATCAACAGATTTCACTCAGCAACACAAACATGACGTACGCAAACATGGCGTACGCAAACGTGACGTACACAAACATGACGTACGCACACAAACATGACGCACACAAACATGACGCGCACAAACATGACGTACACAAGCATGACGTACACAAACATGACGTACACAAGCATGACGTACACAAACATGGCGGACGACAAACATGACGTACGCAAACATGACGCACGCAAACATGACGTACGCAAACATGACGTACGCAAACATGACGCACACAAACATGACGTACACAAACATGACGTACACAAGCATGACGTACACAAACATGACGTACACAAGCATGACGTACACAAACATGGCGGACGACAAACATGACGTACGCAAACATGACGTACGCAAACATGACGTACGCAAACATGACGTACGCAAACATGACGCACACAAACATGACGTACACAAACATGACGTACGCAAACATGACGCACACAAACATGACGCACACAAACATGACGTACGCAAACATGACGTACGCAAACATGGCGTACACAAACATGACGCACACAAACATGACGTACGCAAACATGACGTACGCAAACATGGCGTACGCAAACGTGACGTACACAAACATGACGTACGCACACAAACATGACGTACGCGCACAAACATGACATACACAAACATGACGTACGCAAACGTGACGTACGCAAACGTGACGTACACAAACATGACGTACGCGCACAAACATGACGTACACAGCGCGGGGCCATGACAGCTGTTTGGATTTTGGATTCCCCTCCGTGTTTCCGTCACCTCGCTTTCTGATTGGTTACACGTCACATTCAGCAGGGCGCGTACTCGTTTGTCCTCGGGACGCACCACACGCTGCGATATCGGGCCAAGACAATCCAACAACATGTGGAATATCCCCGATTTGAGATGGGGCATTACACGACAACGCTGACCAGGGAAACACAACAGTCACGCCATCTCCAAATCGCATTTACACAAAAACACTGAGGTGAGCAGAAACAAGAGTTAGTTTGAATAGTACCCATATTTGTCCAGCAAACGCCGCTATCAGCCCCGCAAATGTTCTACAAAACACTAAATAGCAGAGGAAAGTCATAGTTACGGTCTGACTTTAAGATCTTGTGGTTCTTCTGGAGCTGTCTTCAGTAAAAGGCAGCACTGATACAGATTTTACTGACTAAATATGAAAGTATGAGGACATAAAAGCCTCGTAGTTTGCGATCATGGGTCAGCTCACATTTGGCCGGCAGACAGACGATCACTGTTACCTCATTGTTTTCAGGGAGACGCTGCTTTTCCAGTTTGTTTTCCCCACTGTGAGACCAAAACACCAGAGTTTTCAAAAGATTGCAGGATTTAGAAAACGGAAACCCAGTGCTCATGTAAACAAAAAGACAAACCGCAATCAAACCTTTGCAGAAACCTTGGAAAAATGAGTTTTTGTCTAAACAGCTCCTCAGATCTTCTCTCAGTTTTGACATTAGACATTTTAAATAAGGCACAGTTGCACCACGAAGCCTTAATTTAATCTTACATCATGAGTGATCTGAGTTAAGTCAAATTATGTAAACCAAGGTTAAATTGTATTGTGTTGCTTGGGTTAGTAAAGCAGAGTATAGAAAAACTAGGAGGCAGTTTGGTTTGCGCTCCTGTCTCTGTGAGGAAAACTTGCGTTCAACCATTTCTGATTTAAAATGTAAACATGTCAGAGTCCTAACAGGTCAGAGTTAAAACACGCTGCTCACAATAAAATATATGGCCGCACTCACTGAGTTTTTCTTCTGTAGATGAGATTCATGAATTTGAAGATGAGATCGACGCAGAGCTCCAGAACTGTCGACCCAAACTCAAAGGGATCTACGCCGCCTACGCCAGAGAAGGTAAATATCTGAACAATACTCAACACATTTCTGTTTCTTAGCAGCTCTAACCTCAGCCTCATCCTTCTACCCCTTCACTATCCCTTCCTCTGTACATGTCTGATGGATGCAGAGTGGGTGTGCTGTGGGATTTTTGTCTTCGTCCTGTTTCCATTTTAACAGTAAAGTCCCTCTGACGTCCACCACATTCAAACAAACCCACTTTTTCTTTGTACAACTGGCTTCTGCTGCTGTCCCCGCTCACAAAAAAGGACAGAGCTGCTCAGGATACACAGGATTCTGGAGTTTTGTTGGCAAAACTGGCAACAATCCACCATGTTTGTTTGGGTTGAGTTTAAACTCAAACGTTTGAACAGGAAAAGTGTTAGTCTGGCCGAATTGTATGATAGTGGACTTCATGTTTTAAGTGTCTCAAGTGAGTTTCTTGTATTGGGGTTGTTCTCGTCTTGGCCAAGTCATCGTTGGAAATGAGAATTGGTGGTTCTCAACCAAGGCTGCACAATAAATCGCAAAATTATCATTATCGCAATATCAGCAAACGCAATATCTGTATCGCAAGAATCTAAATATATCACAATAACGCTGTGGTCTTCCATCTGACAGAGATTTACACTGAAGAATCATTTTCCACCAGAGCCTTAAAAGAACATGTGTTGTGACTAAATAAAAATGTTTAAAAAGTCCAGTTTTAGTGGTAATTTAATTAATTTAGTCCCAGCTTAGCCTTGTTTTATTCCTGGTTTAGTCAAGTTTTTTTGACTTGTAAATACAGGAACTTACATTTTTGTGAAATGTAGTGAATTTAACTATGTTCAAAAAGTATGCTCTACTTTCAAATATTGCAATAATATTATCACAATTTTCAACATAGTTATCGAATATCGCATGTTTTCTCCATATCGTGCAGCCCTATTCTCAATCGACCTGTCTGATTAAATAAAAAATGCATAAAATAAATGTCCAAACCATCTCAATCTGGAGAACTGGACTTTATATTCAGAAGATCCAACATGAGCTGTCAGATTTTCCAGATGGAGATGGTTTGGACATGAACAGAGGAGGGGCAGTGAATATTAACTGTGACCTATGCTTCCAAAATGTCTTCCGTCTTTTTTGTTCAAACTTGTGGTCTGCTGCAATTTGTGGTCCACTCTGTCTCCACTTTCACAGCGTTTGGTTTCTTCTCGGAATGACAAATGACTCTCTCGTCCTCGTCTCTGTGTCTATGTGAGGAGTTTTAATTACCGCTGATTAAAGCCGGAGTCTTAATTAGAGACCGGCTCTGAGAGGACGGACACATTATGGCTGAGGCTGAGTTATTATCATTATTTATGATGCATGTCTCTGTGTACACTCGGTGGGGTGGGGGGGGGGGTGGGGGGGGGGGGGACACGTTATTCAGAGCCAAAATAAATGAATGAAGTATGAAGGGGAGGGGGTTAGTGAAAGAGGACATGAAGTGGATGCAGAGGATTCGACCTAAAATGACAGCACATGCATTTTTATCTTGCATTTGAAGAAAGCAGAATTATAAGTTAATAGCAAACTGTACACAAGGGGATAAAAAAACTTCCAAGACCGCTCTCAGTCGGGTCAGGAAGATGGTATTGGTGCTAAAAACCCATTTTTTGGGAGAAATTTATTTTACAAAATCCGACACCAAGAACAGACATTTCATGTTGAAAGGCAAGTTATAGTAATAATAGAATAGAGAACAACAGCTGAATAGGTGTGCGCTATGCTAACGTAACACATTGATGGTTATTCAGCTACATGAAGCATAAACAACGAACTGAATAGGTGTCTCGTATGTTAACGTAATATATTAACAGTTATTCACATAACTGTAGCATAAAGAACATAATATAACAAGTTCACCAAACTCACCATCTCACTCCTAATCACTAAATCCTTTAAATTCTTCATCCTCGGTGTCGCTTCTGAACAACTCCGCCAACTCCGGAGGTAGACGAAGCGCCGCTTCCTCCTCTGCGTGGCTGTCGTCAGACTCAGCATCAGTTCCATTTCCAATTATTCCGCTCTTTCTCAGTTGTCTTTATAGCCTAAGTTGTTAGTGGTAATGTTTACATTTTAAATTGTCAGTGGTACAGGTGCAGCAGATGCTGGTACACAAGCCTAGAGCGCCCTCTAACCAACACCTGAAATATTTTAATATATAAGTCACACCTGAGGATACGTCGCACCCCGAGCCAGACGATGGAAAAAAGTGCGACTTATAGTCCGGAAAATATGGTATATTTTTGTGTAATGACAATAAAGGCATTCTGAAAGTAAGATATTTTATTTATTAAACTAAACGGTTAACTGTACTAATTAGATGCCGCTATATCAGGCTCATTTTTGCATTTTTTTTGTCTCAGGCCTGAAAAGCTCAAAACAGCAATAAAAAATGTTGCTAATTTCTCTGGCATAGAACCTCGCAGAACAAAAAAATTCAAATACATTTTGTCTTTAACTGTTTATTTACAAAATATGCAGAGCACAATTCATAATCGTCAGCATAATTTTTTGTAAAATGGGACTCCCCAGAAGCTCCAGAGCTTATAAACAGGGGCCCAGACATTTTATTAACATACTATACAATTAAATACAAAATATCAATTCTCAGACCTAAGACCCTATCCATGAATTTATAATTACTAAGATAAAATTTGACACATCAGAATCAAGTTTAAAATTAATACACACATATACAATTATTACATACAAATTTGTTTGATTTGAACCCATCAGCCATACGGGGTTTATAATTTTACATAATTTAATAGAAGTTTTTGTTTTAATCTCCTTTTAAAAATAGACAGAGATGATGATTCTCTTACAGTGATATCAGCCTCATTCCAAATTTGTGGACCTTTACATGTTACACTAAACCTTGTGCATTTTAATTTCCGTTTTTTGCCTTTTAGAAGTTGTTTTCTCCTTGTGTTGTGTCTGTGAGTAGGAAGATAAATTGAAATGAGGGGACTGAGTCACCTCATTTTGTAGCCCTCCACAAGCTCAGCTTTCACAAAGAGTTTGATGGAGAGTGCCTTATTGTTTTTAGTCAAATAGCTCCTCTTTAAATGTTCTCACTGTGTGTTTTAATAAGCATTACTAAACAAATGGCTATATTATAAACATTTCTTTTATAAAATTAAGACAATCTGCCCTACTTATTGCCCCCCTCAAAAAAAACAAACAAAAAAAAATCGGCAGTGTTTATCGGCCATCGGCTGCTCTGAATTTTAAAAATCGGTTTTGGCATTGGCTATAGAAAAACTCATATTGGTTGGATTTTACACAGTACTCCTTATCTTATCATAGTTTCAAAATGCTGCTGTTGCATATTTCTAGCCTTTTGTTGCCCTGATCCTAACTTTTTTGAGATGTGTTGCAGCCATCCGATTGAAAATGGTCTGTTATTTTCATGAACTGGTTAAAGATTTCAGTCCTGAGCAGAACGGTAGCTTTGCTGTTGCTCGGGTTTAGGGTAGAACAATAACGTATTGTTGCTTGTATCCTCAGTGCCAGTGCAGGACTTGGAGGAAGCCATGTTTGTTGCGTCTAAAGAAGACAAACTGGACGAAGAGGAGGAGGACGAGCTGCAGGCCGTGGCCAAGCACTTCGGTAAAGAGCTGGACGAGCTAACCATCGAGGCTCTGAGGAAGCTGGAGCAGCCCCAGGACTGGCGCTCGGGACGGGGCCGAGGAGCAGCCGGAGGGGGACTGGGAGGACCAGGGACACGGAGAGACCAAGGGCGAGATCCCGAAGAGGAACGCACCGTCGCTGGAGTCCATCCTGGGGCCAATCCGGTCTGCGGCTACGCTGGGACTGAGCGAGTCCATCAGCGACTGCATCAAGGACCAGAAGGACAAGGGTGAGTGCTAAATGTGCACACAATCCAAATAGTTCGAAAACTTTTAAAGATTATTCTAGAAAATTCATAATGTACAGGATTTTTTTTACCCCAGCAATCTTTAAAGTAGGACTGGGCAATGAGATTGAGATTATTGGTGTTTTTAGCATCTGCAGGGTCTCCTCAGTCAGTATTTAAGCTGCTCTGGAGCTAGCAGTAGCATTAGCCACAACACAGGAAGGGGGGGGGGCACTTGGGGGACGCTTATTTTTGACATCGTCCAAAATTCAAAACGCAAATTAATTAATGTCTTTCTCCTTGAAAACCTTGCAGAAATGAGGATTCGTACAGTGTGCGTGCAGCTTTTTGAATCTCGAATCACTAATCAGTGTACGACGTTTATAGGAACTCTGTAAGGGCCCCCCAAGAACAACTTAATGTGTTCTTGCAGCATACTTATGGCCATCATAGGAATATGGGATTGTAGAATGTTCCTCCTGACCCAAAATTATCCACAAACATCGTGCGTTGTCCTTAGGTTGTTGCTAAGGCATTTGCACAGAGGCCTTGTGGAGAGGGTTTTTCGTGGCGCATTTGTGGAAAATTTTGGACAAGACCAAGACCCGGCCACGAACTTATGAATGGACTACAACCGTTGGATTCTTGTAAGGCTGCCTTAAGGATGTTTGTAGGGTGTTCCCAGCCATGCGTACAGGTCACTGTGACCAAGGCTTAAATTTAATATTAGAACAATTCCCCTAATCTGACTTGAGTAGGAGTCAGTTTAACAAGACTAAAGAACGTAAGAAACAAGTTCACAAGCAATGCTCATAACTGTGTTGACTGATTATTGAGCAGAACCTGTCCTGTCTGTGAGGAAAAAAACACTCTTAACTGCAAGCTGAAACTCATTTCTCTTTGGGATTACAAACATTTGACATCTTTCTAAATCAGGAAAAAACTGGTCAGTATTTACACACAGTGAGCTGCTTCTGTTTTGGGAATGCTCAGAACACTCCATGCCATGTTAAGAGTCTCTTAAATCCCCTTTCTTCTCCTTTCTTTGCTCGGTTTGAGCCTCAGCAGCTTTGTCTCAGGACTAAACTCACAGAACTGCTGCCATGTGACTGGCTCAGCAGATATTAATGTCCATCCAAGTAAAGTTGGTGTGTTTTGTCTCTTTCACCTCCAGCAGAAGTCAGATCTCTTCATGTGCTCTGAAAGTCGCTGAGCGCAGGTTCTTCCTCTGACTGTGAGGATAAACGCTTTGTGTCTTCTGTGTAGATTCTGTTGTTCTTAAATTACCTCCCTCCTCCCCCACACGCTGCTCTCAGATGAAAGGCCGAGGTAATGACAAGGTACGGTTCACTTAGAGCTTCAAACATGAGCCGCTGAAGGAGGAGGAGGGGGAGGGGCTCTCAGATCCAACAACGATCCAACCACAACAGGAGCAGAAACACAGAAGGCTTATATTGAGCTACAGTTACAGGTAGAAGGCCTAAAGATGGGATTTATGTCTCTTTACCTGGAGCTGAATCTTTGGGATCTGTTCTTTACAAAGAGCCGTTCAAAAGACTCGCTCATTTTTGGATTTACGTCATTTTAAGAAGCCAGTTCATTCAGAAAATAAACACCAGGATGAGTGATACATTATCATTTTTTCCAGAATAAAATGTATTCTATTGGTGGGACATTATTATTGTCTTATTCATAGAGTAAATTTGCATGTGTGGATTAAATTTACTAATGGTGACGTCATGTATCTCTGCACTGAGTTTAGGATTTATTACATGTCCTTGATGTTAATGTAAAAAATGTCAGTAAAAACTAAGCAGGGAACAATAAACTTTCAGGCAAAACAACTTTAAGTTCAAAATTGAATTCACATTTTTAACAGTATTAATAATGAATGGATAAATCTGCTGTTTACAACTAGAGACTTGTGACTGATGTGGGTCTGCTCCTCTCTGTCTTCGTCTCGTTCCATTATCGCAGCCGTTCCCAAAGTCAAGAGCATCACACCCCTCCTTAAAAATCTGAAAATCCCAGGCGGACCCCCAACAATAAAATTTTACTTTATTCAAAAGACTGTCATGTTTTTTCACTAAAACATTAAGAAACAGTAACACTTTAGAATAAATCACACTATTAAGCATTATTTAAGTATTAGCTGAGAGTTAGTAACCAGTTAACTGAATATTTACAAAATATTACTTCAACATTTATAAGCAACATTGAGTTATAAACATTGTTATTATCATTCTTTAGGAATCAGCAAATCATTGGACAATTAAAGACATCAGTGGTAATTCAGGATCTAAAAACTATTCTAAAAACTACTTAATTTATTGCAAATATTGTTAATTACATGTTAGTTGCAAGTTATTCTACAGTGTTACAAAAAAACACAGACTGTTGGCTTAAAGTAGCTTCAAAGTATTACTTTAAACAACAGTATAACTGTCCTTAATTGTGATTTGTTTACAAACTCTTTATTTTTTTAATGTAATAATGTAGGCAACCCTTCGCAGCCCATCAGGGGGCCCTGGACCCCACTTTGGGAACCAATGCATTATCGTATGACTCTTGAGCTTGTGTTCTTCTACTTTTTCTTATGAGTTGGTTTTGAGAGCCTGCTATTTCAAGAGTAAAAAAAACAACCCAAAAAGAACGACTCGTGCACCTCTGACTCAGTTCTCATCGTTCACAGTAAAGAACAAAAGATTCAGATTGTTCCTGAACATCACGTCTCTAATAAGGCTTTGTTTTGATTAAACTTATTTAATGACACAGCGTTCCTTTCGGGAGGCATAAGATGGAGCTCCTGGCCTCATTTTCAGGACTCGACTCGAACTCTTGAGTTTCTCTGACTCAACTCAAGGCTCATGCTGGATGAGTTGGACTTGGACTTGGACTTGAGCAGCGTAGACTCGCCCTGGACTCGGACTTGATCATCAGTTCCACTTAGAGTCACATTCACGAGCAGAACACATTATTGTGTATACACAGAAAAAATTATGAAGAAAAAAAGTAGTTTTAGATTGTATGTTTAAAGCGGAACTAAGTAACTTTTCTGTTTCTTCTGTTTTTGGCAAATTTTTCTCTCTTGAGCTCCCCCTACAGTTCGGAGTAAAGCACTATCGTAAACACAAGCCCAGTTGACTCCTGTTCGCTTGGCTTTACTTCGGTTTTCTTCTCCTTTGTTTCTGTGGATGTTTGTAACCACAGATGGAGTTAAAACGGTGTGAGGTTGAGGCTCACTTTGCCAGGATTTAAAGTTACTCGTGTATGTTAACAGAAGAGGAAAAACTTTCACAGGACTCCAATGTAAAAAAGGAATAAACAAATCTTTTATCCACTTGGACTTGGACTCGAGGAACAATGACTCGACCACAACACTGCGCGAGCTCAGAGTCACAGTCACAGTCATAGGTCAATGGGATGCCACGGCAGTCTCCTGGAAGATGTTTGCTCCTTATTATTGTTTACCATTGTTTTCAACACAAGCATTTAGCTTTACTGCTGCAGACTTTTGTTCTTTTAAGATAATGACACGGAGAAATGACTCAACACTAAAGGCATTAAACTAAAAGACAATTACGTTAAAAGCCTATGATTCACACAGACACAGTCACGGCACTTTAATGACGTGTGTTGTGTCTTCTTCCTCAGTTCATCGAGTTATGGCTTTCGTGACCTCATCGTTTATGTTTTTCACATTACATCATGCTTTTCATTACATTATCGCCCACATAAATGTAATAAAAGGCACCCTAGGTCACACTTTGATGGGGGAAACGTGTTGAAAGGCTGCAGCTCTGTTGGTGCTGTGTTGGAAAAGTTTTCTCTGACTCATCTCAAAAGGGAACCAGGGCTAAACCAGGGCTAAACCAGGGCTAAACCAGAGCTAAACCAGGGCTAAACCAGAGCTAAACCAGGGCTAAACCAGAGCTAAACCAGGTCTAAACCAGAGCTAAACCAGGGCTAAACCAGGGCTAAACTAGAGCTAAACCAGGGCTAAACCAGGGCTAAACCAGGGCTAAACTAGGGCTAAACTAGAGCTAAACCAGGGCTAAACTAGAGCTAAACCTGGGCTAAACCTAGGACTAAACTAGAGCTAAACCAGGGCTAAACCAGGGCTAAACTAGGACTAAACTAGAGCTAAACCAGGGCTAAACTAGAGCTAAACCTGGGCTAAACTAGGGCTAAACTAGAGCTAAACCAGGGCTAAACCAGGACTAAACCAGGGCTAAACCAGGGCTAAACTAGAGCTAAACCAGGGCTAAACCAGAGCTAAACCAGGGCTAAACCAGAGCTAAACCAGGGCTAAACTAGAGCTAAACCAGGGCTAAACCAGAGCTAAACCAGGGCTAAACCAGAGCTAAACCAGGGCTAAACTAGGACTAAACTAGAGCTAAACCAGGGCTAAACTAGAGCTAAACCAGGGCTAAACTAGAGCTAAACCAGGGCTAAACCTGGGCTAAACCTGGGCTAAACCTGGGCTAAACCAGAGCTAAACCAGGGCTAAACCAGGGCTAAACTAGAGCTAAACCAGGGCTAAACTAGAGCTAAACCAGGGCGAAACTAGAGCTAAACCTGGGCTAAACCAGGACTAAACTAGAGCTAAACCAGGGCTAAACCAGAGCTAAACTAGGGCTAAACTAGGACTAAACTAGAGCTAAACCAGGGCTAAACCTGGGCTAAACCTGGGCTAAACCAGAGCTAAACCAGAGCTAAACAAGGGCTAAACCAGGGCTAAACCTGGGCTAAACCAGGACTAAACTAGAGCTAAACCAGGGCTAAACCAGAGCTAAACCTGGGCTAAACCAGAGCTAAACCTGGGCTAAACCAGAGCTAAATCTGGGCTAAACCAGAGCTAAACTAGAGCTAAACCAGGGCTAAACCAGAGCTAAATCTGGGCTAAACCAGAGCTAAACCTGGGCTAAACCAGGACTAAACTCTGCAGTAAACCAGGGCAAAACTAGGACTAACCCAGAAGTAAACTGTGATCAATTTTTGAAAACCTTTATAACATTTTTACATAACCAAATAAAATGCAGCTCTTCACCCCCCTGCATTAACTTTCTCTGTTAATATAATTTCTCTCTTTTGAATCATCCTGTTCTCATATTTGCTTTTCTCTGTCTCAGTCCCGTGTCTCTTGTCCACTGTCCCCGTGTTATTCTGGACCATTAGGGGCCACATTGATCCAGTCACAGCTTCGGCCTCGTGGCACTTAGACCGGATCAATGGGGTTCAGCTTGACCTTAGCCACAGAACGGTGAGGTGACAAAACACTTTAGTGGCCTTGGACAAGTGTTTGAAGTGAGAAAAGTCAATTTTACAGACAGGTATTTGAAGGTCTGAAGACAGTTTCTCAGACAGTTTTCAGGTTTTAGGAGGAGATTCTAACCTCTTTTCTTACACGCGATTATGTGAACTTCTCTTTTTGTTGTTTTTATTGAGCTATTTCACAGTGAAACTAATAGAATTCAAATTAATATTTTATTATTTAACATTGTCTTAAAAGATTTATTGAGTCACACCTCATGATGCTGAATGTGTAAAACTACCACTCAAACTGTGTATCGTGGCTGCTACCAACAAAGTCAGATGCAACAAATTTCAAGCTCTGGACACAGAAAAAAGTAAAAAGTCGGGTTGTGGGCCATTATTTTGGTTGGTTTAATACATTGTCATTTGACATAATGGAGATATAGGGCTAAACCTAGCCTAGCGAGCCAGCCTCTAATACTTTCTTTTCAAAAGCAGGAAGTGTTTCTCTCCGGTAGATTTGGAGCTGACCTGTCACAGTTTATCTGCAGCGCGTCATACAAACATGGAAGATAATCTCCAAGATGGCGTCAGAGCTAATTTAATAACTTCTCTGAGCTGATTAACAGTGTTTAGGTCTTTCCTTCGTCTCCTGTTGGTTCTGCTGAAGTCCTCGTTGTTGTTCAGTCCTCTGTGGGATTTTTGTCTTCGTCCTGTTTCCATTTTAACAACAGTAAAGTCCCTCTGACGTCCACCACATTCAAACAAACCCACTTTTTCTTTCACAAGTCTTTGTACAACTGGCTTCTGCTGCTGTCCCTGTTCACAAATAAGGACAGAGCTGCTCACATACACAGGATTCTGCGCTTTTATGGCAAAACCAGCAACAATCCTCCATGTTTGTTTTGGATACAGGTCAGCGGTGCTCTACTTATGTCCTGCTCTTTGTTTCTCTGATTGGTTTATCTGCCTGTGATTTTAAATGAAACTCAGAAGGGACCAGACTCATTTCTTAGTATAGAATAGGAAGAGTTTGTCTGGCCTGGCTAGGTTACACCAGGACTGAGTTAGGGCTAAAGCAGGGCTAAACCAGGACTAAACCTGAATTACTGATATGAAATTCCCAGTAAATGAGTGAACATTTATAAATATACAGTAAACTCCACATTAAACTGCTGCAGAAATGTCCCAGGACACGTTAAAGAAAGCGTTAAAGCTTCACAACAGAGCTGTTTTTGTTCTGGCCTGACCCACATGAGCCCGAGTGTAAAGTGCATGCAGCGGCTGTAAATCCCTGCACCTGTTTGATAAATATTTAATTTTATTGTCATCTTTGAAATCGTAAAATGTGTGTTAGGCCTTTAAATATTAACCACTCGTTCCATATTGATGACGCTGTTAATCCACCGACAAACTGCGCTGGTCTGAGTGCTACCGGACCACCTGCTCAGGACCGGGGCAGAAAGGAGAGGGAGGGGGGCAGAAAGGAGAGGGAGGGGGCAGAAAGGAGAGGGAGGGAGGCAGAAAGGAGAGGGAGAGGGGGCAGAAAGGAGAGGGAGGGAGGCAGAAAGGAGAGGGAGGGGGCAGAAAGGAGAGGGAGAGGGGGCAGAAAGGAGAGGGAGGGAGGCAGAAAGGAGAGGGAGGGGCAGAAAGGAGAGAGAGAGGGGCAGAAAGGAGAGGGAGGGAGGCAGAAAGGAGAGGGAGGTGCAGAAAGGAGAGGGAGGGGGGCAGAAAGGAAAGAGAGAGGGGGCAGAAAGGAGAGGGAGGGGGGCAGAAAGGAGAGGGAGGGGGCAGAAAGGAGAGGGAGGGGGGCAGAAAGGAGAGAGAGAGGGGGCAGAAAGGAGAGGGAGGGAGGCAGAAAGGAGAGGGAGGGAGGCAGAAAGGAGAGAGAGAGGGGCAGAAAGGAGAGGGAGAGGGGCAGAAAGGAGAGGGAGAGGGGCAGAAAGGAGAGGGAGGGGCAGAAAGGAGAGGGAGGGGCAGAAAGGAGAGGGAGGTGCAGAAAGGAGAGGGAGGGGGGCAGAAAGGAAAGAGAGAGAGGGGGCAGAAAGGAGAGGGAGGGGGCAGAAAGGAGAGGGAGGGGGCAGAAAGGAGAGGGAGGGAGGCAGAAAGGAGAGGGAGGGAGGCAGAAAGGAGAGAGAGAGGGGCAGAAAGGAGAGGGAGAGGGGCAGAAAGGAGAGGGAGAGGGGCAGAAAGGAGAGGGAGGGGGCAGAAAGGAGAGGGAGGGGGGCAGAAAGGAGAGGGAGGGGGCAGAAAGGAGAGGGAGGGGGCAGAAAGGAGAGGGAGGGGGGCAGAAAGGAGAGGGAGGGGGCAGAAAGGAGAGGGAGGGGGCAGAAAGGAGAGGGAGGGGGGCAGAAAGGAGAGGGAGGGGGCAGAAAGGAGAGGGAGGGGGCAGAAAGGAGAGGGAGGTGCAGAAAGGAGAGGGAGGGGGGCAGAAAGGAGAGAGAGAGAGGGGGCAGAAAGGAGAGGGAGAGGGGGCAGAAAGGAGAGGGAGGGGGCAGAAAGGAGAGGGAGGGGGCAGAAAGGAGAGGGAGGGGGCAGAAAGGAGAGGGAGGGGGCAGAAAGGAGAGGGAGGGGGGCAGAAAGGAGAGGGAGGGGGCAGAAAGGAGAGGGAGGGGGCAGAAAGGAGAGGGAGGGGGCAGAAAGGAGAGGGAGGGGGCAGAAAGGAGAGGGAGGGGGGCAGAAAGGAGAGGGAGGGGGCAGAAAGGAGAGGGAGGGGGCAGAAAGGAGAGGGAGGGGGGCAGAAAGGAGAGGGAGGGGGCAGAAAGGAGAGGGAGGTGCAGAAAGGAGAGGGAGGGGGGCAGAAAGGAGAGAGAGAGAGGGGGCAGAAAGGAGAGGGAGGGGGGCAGAAAGGAGAGGGAGGTGCAGAAAGGAGAGGGAGGGGGGCAGAAAGGAGAGGGAGGGGGCAGAAAGGAGAGGGAGGGGGCAGAAAGGAGAGGGAGGGGGCAGAAAGGAGAGGGAGGGGGGCAGAAAGGAGAGAGAGAGAGGGGGCAGAAAGGAGAGGGAGGGGGGCAGAAAGGAGAGGGAGGTGCAGAAAGGAGAGGGAGGGGGGCAGAAAGGAGAGAGAGAGGGGCAGAAAGGAGAGGGAGAGGGGCAGAAAGGAGAGGGAGGGGGCAGAAAGGAGAGGGAGGGGGGCAGAAAGGAGAGGGAGGGGGCAGAAAGGAGAGGGAGGGGGGCAGAAAGGAAGAGAGAGAGGGGGCAGAAAGGAGAGGGAGGGGGGCAGAAAGGAGAGAGAGAGGGGCAGAAAGGAGAGGGAGAGGGGCAGAAAGGAGAGGGAGGGGGCAGAAAGGAGAGGGAGGGGGCAGAAAGGAGAGGGAGGGGGCAGAAAGGAGAGGGAGGGGGCAGAAAGGAGAGGGAGGGGGGCAGAAAGGAGAGGGAGGGGGCAGAAAGGAGAGGGAGGGGGCAGAAAGGAGAGGGAGGGGGGCAGAAAGGAGAGGGAGGGGGGCAGAAAGGAGAGGGAGGGGGCAGAAAGGAGAGGGAGGGAGGCAGAAAGGAGAGGGAGGGAGGCAGAAAGGAGAGAGAGAGGGGCAGAAAGGAGAGGGAGGGGGCAGAAAGGAGAGGGAGGGGGCAGAAAGGAGAGGGAGGGGGGCAGAAAGGAGAGGGAGGGGGCAGAAAGGAGAGGGAGGGGGGCAGAAAGGAGAGGGAGGGGGCAGAAAGGAGAGGGAGGGGGGCAGAAAGGAGAGGGAGGGGGCAGAAAGGAGAGGGAGGGGGGCAGAAAGGAGAGGGAGGGGGCAGAAAGGAGAGGGAGGGGGGCAGAAAGGAGAGGGAGGGGGCAGAAAGGAGAGGGAGGGGGCAGAAAGGAGAGGGAGGGGGGCAGAAAGGAGAGGGAGGGGGCAGAAAGGAGAGGGAGGGGGGCAGAAAGGAGAGGGAGGGGGCTAATTCTCAGTGCCCGTCCCTAGTGAGTCTTTTATTCAATTTCATTTCAGTTTTGTTTGTCCCAGTATCACAACAACAGTCTCTTCAAAAGCTTCACAAACAGTTAATCAAACATAAACACAAACAATAACTGCACTAAACTAAACAGAGCCAGGACACTCCTGTCCTTAAACCCTACTTCTCTTAAGGAAAAACTCCTAAAAAAACCCAGCTGTGGGGAAATTAAGCAGAAACCTTCTGGAGCCCAACTGAAGGAGATCCTGTCCCAGGACAGGCAACATGTGTCAGGAGTTCATCAGCTCATCTGTAGGATCATAGTTCACTCTGTAAGGATTCATCCAGACAGGGGAGCGGGGGTGAGGTAGATCTGGGAAATACATAGAGGTGAGGCTGAGGGCCCACAGGTCGGGACAGGAGCACACAACATAAAACACAACACGACCAAACAGTGACAATACGCACACTAACAATACAAGAGAATATAAATACAATGACCCAGTTTAAATCTGCTCTCAGTGCAGAAAGTAAAGTGTTCCAGGTTTTGTGCTCTGTACGGTGACGGCTGTTCCTGCTGTGAGCTGCTCTCGTTCCTGACCCCACAGCTCTGAGAGGAACCACAGTCGCTCAGAACCTCAGGCTGACTCTGCAAGCGTCTGTAAATCAGCTTAAACTGAGCAAATTTGATGAAGTTTTCAAATGTTCAAACTAACACAGTGATGGGACCTAATAGGTTTCTTTCCAAAATCTTTAAATCACCTGAAGAGGCTTGATTGTAGTGATTCTGTGTGAAAAGATCATGGGAAACACAAAACTTTGAGGAGCATGAAATGGCAGATAATCTCTGATCAATCTGAATGTGTTTGCTCTTTAACAAGGGCTAAACCAGGACTAAACTTGCACTGAAGCTGCACTAAAGCTGGTTGTTGTATGGGACATGAGGGGGGCAGAAGGGAGGCCGGTCTACGCCTGGGAACATATGGAAGAACATGCCCAGGATCAAACTCAGGAGCAGACAGTGATGACAGCTCTCAGACGGCAAAATACTGAAGAACTGCGGAAAAGACTGGAGTTTAGGCTAAAGTAGTGTCCAATATGTTAACAATAATCACTTCCATTTATGAGTAATTTTAGGACAAAATAATTAGGAATGAAGTGGAAAATCTGAAAAATGGAAATATAGAGAGAGCTTTTTAAGTCCTGGAAATTTATTTAAATGTCAAAATCGCAAATTATTGGCAGACTTTTTTTTCTTTTTTTTTTAGATTAAATCTGTAAGCGTTGCGCAACAGTGACCCAGTGCATACTTTTGTATCCTTGGGCAAAACACAACATCAGGCGTTTGTTCTTAGTTTGTGTTGTAGTCAAGGCCGTGCTCAGAGACCAAACCCTGTGCACTGTTCACACCCTTTGAACATTTTTTTTTCATGGTTACAATGATTAACTTCAGTCCTCATCACACACAGCAAAAATGAATTCTGTTTATGAAAGTTAAGCCTTAAATTCCAGTTTGTGTGGTGCAGACACATCCAGCACAAACCTCTGCCTCTGCTCAGTCTGGGACCTTTTTCTACTTTGCCCTGATGTGCACATCTCTGTAAGAACTACATTTTGGATTTGTGCTCACGCAAACACAAACAAACTCATTTCTCAACAAACACTTTCACACCAATTTATGACAAAAACTCACCCAAATCATTTTAGTTCAAAAAATGTTTTTATTTTCCTTGTAGGCTTGATCATTTATACAAACACTAATGTGGCCATCTCCACATTTATACATCTGGCTACCATATATGGGGAAATGGCGCCACCTAGGGAAAAACAATAAAAACTAAAATTCCAATCCCTCACTGTCATGAATCCATGAAATACTTGATAAAAATGTGAAATTATATTGCAGTAACAGTGTAGAATATAAATGTTGTTTTAATGGGAGTCAATGGCACAAAAAATGTCTCAGGGGTAAAGGTGGGACACATTTTTAGACTTTTTTTTAAAGAGGATTTAAAAAAAAAAAAATTCTGAAATCTGAAAATTCATCCAAAAATACACACCTGAGGCAAAATCTATGCTATTTGAATCGACACAGCAAAAGTTATCCTCAAAAAAAACTGCTGCAAAACATCAGAAAATGTCTTACGGCTGTAGCAGGTTAAAAATCTAATTTAACAGACTCCACAAACAAAGAGAGACAGATCTGTTCCTGGTTCTTCTGATGCAGAAAAGTAATGATTCCAAAATGATGAAGAATAGCATTTTCTTATAATGTTTGATAAATAAAATCTCTGAGGCCACCACATCCGAGACTGAGACAAGACCGAGTAAAACTGGATTCGTGGCAAAGACTAAGATTAAGAACTGCAGCCGAGACCGAGACTGTAAAAAAATGCTCTCAAACCCAAGACCCGCCTCTTAGTAAATGGAAATTTTTTGATTCTCTGAAGCTGCCTGATATTTCAAAAGGAGGTAGAGTTTTCTTTGGAGTCTTGATAAAGCTGTTATCCACCCAAATCTACGTCAAGGTTTATTTCATGAGTTGTTTTTTATTGTGGTTGCTCACACTTTGAGAAAAATCTCTAAAACTCTCATATTGACTAAAATCTAAAAGAAAAACAATACATTTTCACCTGATTTAACACGTTCAGAGCCAGTATGATGACTAAAGAAGTTGTTGCAGGATGAATAAAGCCCCCTGCACTGCCCCCTGGTGTATCTTGGTGGAACAAACAGCCTTGTAAGAATGGGAGCACTTATTCAGCCACAACAACAAGTCAGAGATGGTTTTATTTCTTAGATGTTGGTCATAAAAGGCAGAGGAGAAGAAAACCAGAGTCAACCCGAGCCCGAGCACAGTGAGTCAAATTTTTACTGCAGTGTTTTACTCCCAAATGTAGGGGGCGCTCCGTAGAGGAAAAATGCGTCTGAAACAGGAAAGAAATGAGCAAAGTTACAAGTTTCTCTCGTTGTATAAATCTTTATCTTGAGCTGCTCGGTCTGCTTTTTCGTCCCCAGTGAAGCGTCCCGTCTCTGAAGCCCGCTCCACTGGTCGTGAGCTTTGTCCCGTTGCCGCGGGCGACAGCTGGCAGACTTTGAGGTTCAGAGACAGACAGACGCTCCGGGACGTGTCTGTCACCCGCGTTCACACCGAGAGCGCTGAGATCATGTTTTATACACAGTCAGAGCCGGAGAACAGCTCCTGACAGCAGCGGTGCGAGCCGGAGCTGTGAAGGAGGTTTGTCTGTGTGGCGGCAGAGTGGTTAGCGCTCCTGCCTCGTGATAATGAGGTGGGATGGATCTTCAGGACAGCAGCAATCTCTGAGTGTGCTCCCTGTGTTACTGTGGTTTAGTCCTGGTTTAAACCTGGTTTGGTCCATTTTTGGTTCTGGTGTTGTTTTGATTTAGTTTTGGTTTAGTCCTGGTTCAGTCCTGGTTTAGTCCTGGTTTAGACCGGGTTTAGACCGGGTTTAGACCTGGTTGTGTCTTGTTTTAGACCTAGTTTAGACCTGGTTGAATCCTGGCTGAGTCCTAGTTGAGTTCTGGGTTTGACCTGGTTCAGATCTGGTTTACACCTGATTTAGTCTTTGTTTAGACCTGGTTGAATTCTTGTTTAGACCTGATTTGGTCCTGGCTGAGTCCTAGTTGAGTCCTGGTTTATTCCTGGTTGCGTCTTGTTTTAGACCTGGCTTTGACTTGATTTAGTCCTTGTTTAGACCTGGTTTAGACCTGGTTTGGTCCTGGTTTACTACTGGTTTATACCTGATTTAGTCCTAGTTGAGTCCTGGCTGAGTCCTAGTTTAGTCCTGGTTTAAACCTGGTTTGGTTCATTTTAGGTTTTGGTGGTGTTTTGATTTAGTTTTAGTTTAGTCCTGGCTGAGACCTGGTTTAGACCAGGTCGCCTCCCTGGTTTTGACTTGAATTAGACCTGGTTGAGTCCTTGTTTAGACCTGGTTGAGTCCTTGTTTAGTCCTGGTGTAGTTCTCTTTAATCCTAGTTTAGTCTTGATTTGGTCCTGATTTAGACCAGGCTGAATCCTGGTTTAGAACTGATTTAGTTCTGGTTTAATCCTGGTTTAATCTTGGTTCGGTCCTAGTTTAGTCCTGATTTAGACCGGGTGTAGTCCTGGCTTAGACCTGGCTTAGACCTGATTTAAGCTCTACCTTAGTCCATTAAAGTTGGTTCTTGTTGAGCCAAATATGTTCTGAGGTGGTTCTTGAGTGAATATTTAGTATTTTTATTATATTTAGTATTTATTGATCCTGTATTTTTGCAGCTGAAACAAATGCACAGCTCTCCCACTTCACACCAACCAAAGATCTCTCCGGTCCCGGCTTGGTGTAAAGTTTGAGCTTAATTCGATTGTGTTTTGATGCTGTAAATCACGAGGCTTCCTTCCTTCCGCTCAGTGAGGCCGATATTAACCGCGTTAGAGCTGAAGTGGTTTGGAGACAGACGGAGGAAGCTCTGGTGTCGGATTCTTCACAGATAAATGTGAGAGAACCAGAGACGAGACACACGCGAGGAGGAGCTGTGAACTGAGTTAGATTTCTGTGCGAGGAGAGAACGGAAGTGTGTATAAGAACATTAGCACAGTTTTGGGTAGTTTACTTTCTATTGTATAAGATGTTATTCTCACTTAACTCTGAAGTTCAAATCAAAAATGTGACTCTTAAAACGACTTTGTGGAGCATCCTTTCACTTTTATCACTTCTAACAAACGTTTTGGCACCTCTCGATTGGAATTTTTGCCCATTCTTCTCCTGCAGAAGCCGCTACAGCTCAGTGATGTTTGATGGCCTCTGAGCTGCTGCTGGAGACTGAGAAGGACACTGCAGGATCTTCTTTAAAAATCTTGAATTGATAAATCCATTAAACTGTTTGGGAGTCCACATGATGGTTAAATTACCGTATTTTCTGGACTATAAGTTGCACTTTTTCCATCGTCTGGCTAGAGGTGTGACGTATACTCAGGTGTGACTTATATATTAAAATATTTCAGGTGTTGGTTAGAGGGCGCTCTAGGCTTGTGTACCAGCATCTGCTGCACCTGTACCACTGACAATTTAAAATGTAAACATTACCAACAACAACTTAGGCTATAAAGACAACTGAGAAAGAGCGGAATAATTGGAAATGGAACTGATGCTGAGTCTGACGACAGCCACGCAGAGGAGGAAGCGGCGCTTCGTCTACCTCCGGAGTTGGCGGAGTTGTTCAGAAGCGACACCGAGGATGAAGAATTTAAAGGATTTAGCGATTAGGAGTGAGATGGTGAGTTTGGTGAACTTGTTATATTATGTTCTTTATGCTATAGTTATGTGAATAACTGTTAATATATTACGTTAACATACGAGACACCTGTTCAGTTCGTTGTTTATGCTTCATGTAGCTGAATAACCATCAATGTGTTACGTTAGCATAGCGCACACCTATTCAGCTGTTGTTCTCTATTCTATTATTACTATAACTTGTCTTTCAACATGAAATGTCTGTTCTTGGTGTCGGATTTTGTGAAATAAATTTCCCCCAAAAAATGCGACTTATAGTCCAGTGCCACTTATATACGTTTTTTTCTTCTTCATTATGCATTTTTTGGCTAGTGCCACTTATACTCCAGGGCCACTTATAGTCTGGAAAATACAGTAGTCCTGGTGTCTCTGGGCCTAAAACGACACTTGCGAGTCTCAGCGTCGTTGAGTCGGTGTCATGGAAGTCTCGAGTCTCACGAGAAAGCTGCACGTCATGGTTAGCGCAAAAGAACAAGCTAGCATTGTCTCTAGTTTCTTGATTTTTGTCATGGCAGAGAGGACAAAATGCTGAAAAAGTTAGGGCAAATTAAACATTAAATTAGGCAACTGTTTCCTAAAATATCCAAGCTTATAACTAGTCTTTAGTTTAAAAAAAGCCACTTTTTTATTATGGTTTATGACTTTGAATTAAATAAAGAGCTGTTGTTTATAAAGGCAAGTTTATTTGTAAGTAAAACGTAATGATGGATGATGTCAAGCCAATGGTTTATTGATAATTTTTTTTTTAAGGCTACAATTAATCGATTAAAGAACATTAACCAAATGTGCATCTCTGTTTATGACTTCCCTCCCCTCTCTGTGGGCGGTGCACCTGAGGCTATCACAGTATCAGCGTGCACAATATCTGAAGCACAAACAATTGCAATTCTTTCTAAATCTAAGTATATTTTAAACAAAACTACGCTACTATATGCTATATTGTTCTCTTATATATGACCTGCTGTGTTGAAGCGTGGGGGCAGACATACGCAACAAATACAAAATACATTTTTATTTTACAGAAGAAAGCCATAAGGATCAACAAACGTTCTGCTTACAATGAATCTACTAAACCAATATCTATCAAATTTAAAGCATTCAAATTTACTTAGTCTTAATACAGGCATTAGTTTATGTATAAAGTAAAAAAAAAAGTTATTGCCAAATAATATTTTGTGTATGTTTGAGGACAGGAATGAAAACTATGGTCAGGCGTTAGAACTGATGTAAAGAAGAACTGTATTTCTGTTAAAGGGTGAACTTAAAAGGATTAATTCACTAATTTACTTTAAAAAACTATTCAAAAAATTCATTATAAACAAATATGAAAAATAAATGTGAGTTTTATTCTTTGTTTTTGTTGTTTTGTTTTATTTATTTTTTTTACGTATGTTTGATCTTCTGGCAAAAAATGAAGAGATTATTTTCTTTAAAACAATTGTGCAGATATTCCATGGTAGATGTAGTAAAGTAAAAAGGGGAGGCGTAATAAGCTGTGGCTTCAGTCCACACCTTTTCAGTTGTAATTAGGGCTGCAACAACTAATCAGATTAATCAATTATAATCAATTATTGAAATAATTGTCAACTAATTTAGTAATGGAATAATCGCCAACTGAGATATTTAATAAACTCTGACACAGGCCATGTTCTGTGAGAGAAGGTTTTGTTACCTACACACAGCAGTAAACGTTAAAAACAATGCACATTTGGTGTTTTTGATTGAAAATATCATACATGTATTACAGATGATATTTGATGTATATATGCTCGATATAAACATCTTCAAGAAGCTTGTAGCTTTGTCTGATTTAATTTTGTAAAAATTAAGTGATTTTTGGCAGCATTATCACCAATTTTTAACAAAAACTATAAAACACAAGTTTTTAACCATTTTACTCGCGCATTCTCTATCCAATTATTAATCGACTAATTGAAAAATAATCGACGGATTGATTATCAAAATAATCGTTAGTTGCAGCCCTAGTTGTAATGTCATTGTTTTTCTCTTTGTATATATGTACTGTATTTGCATATGTACTACAAAGTGCATTAGTACAAATTATTATATTTTTATGTGACCGAAATAAATTCACTTAAACTAAACAATAAATTAAATGTACTGCAATAATGTTACGGTCACTTCAGTCGTATCAGAGCTGTCAATAAAACCTTATTGTTACCAAATAGAATATAAAACCTACTATAGCCCTGGTTTAGCCTCAGTCCTGGTTTAGTGTTTGTGCTGCTGTAGAGCCGGCTCTGTCCCGTGTGGGAGGAGGTCTGCGGCCCAGCAGCAGGTGGTTGTGTGGGCGGTGTATCGGTGAAGCTGGTCTGTGGAGCGCTCAGTGGGAGGGGGCAGGTGCTTGTGTGGCTCCTCCGGGGTCAGAGGTCAGGGTTTATCAGGGTTTAATGGCCGCCGCTGGGTCTGTGTCAGCTCTCACTCTGTTTACAGTGTCCTCACCTCAGTCCACAGACGTCTGTTTTATCTCAAACCATCAGCTTTTTCACAGAGACCCAACGGAGACAGGGTTAAATCAGGAATCGCCATCAGAGCAGAAAACACATGAGTCTGTCCAGGTCTGGACCAGGACTAAATTAAAACAGAGCGGTGTACCTAGCCTGAGAAATCCTTCCTTATCTCGTCTCTGTCCTCCTCAGTTTAAACTCCTCTGTCTTTTTGTCTTTCTGACCTTGTTTTCCACTTTTTCCACTCGGCAGATTCACCTTTTGTAGACCGGTCTTTGTAGTCTGTAGGTGTTGAGTTTCAGACGAATCGGCCGCTGTTAATGGGACGTGAAGAGAAGAGGGATTTTGTTTTTGGACAATGGCTTTGCTTACAATACAACATAGCCAAACTAAAACAGAGCCAAACTAAAACAGGACCAAACTAAAACAGAGCCAAACTAAAACAGGACCAAACTAAGGACAATCCAGCGTTCAGAGAAGCTTAAATTCAGGACTACTGTATTTCCCGGACTATAAGTGGCTCCGGAGTATAAGTGGCACTAGCCAAAAAATGCATAATGAAGACGAAAAAAACGTATATAAGTCACACTGGACTATAAGTCACATTTTTTGGGGGAAATTTATTTTACAAAATCCGACACCAAGAACAGACATTTCATGTTGAAAGGCAAGTTATAGTAATAATAGAATAGAGAACAACAGCTGAATAGGTGTGCGCTATGCTAACGTAACACATTGATGGTTATTCAGCTACATGAAGCATAAACAACGAACTGAATAGGTGTCTCGTATGTTAACGTAATATATTAACAGTTATTCACATAACTATAGCATAAAGAACATAATATAACAAGTTCACCAAACTCACCATCTCACTCCTAATCGCTAAATCCTTTAAATTCTTCATCCTCGGTGTCGCTTCTGAACAACTCCGCCAACTCCGGAGGTAGACGAAGCGCCGCTTCCTCCTCTGCGTGGCTGTCGTCAGACTCAGCATCAGTTCCATTTCCAATTATTCCGCTCTTTCTCAGTTGTCTTTATAGCCTAAGTTGTTGTTGGTAATGTTTACATTTTAAATTGTCAGTGGTACAGGTGCAGCAGATGCTGGTACACAAGCCTAGAGCGCCCTCTAACCAACACCTGAAATATTTTAATATATAAGTCACACCTGAGGATACGTCGCACCCCTAGACAGACGATGGAAAAAAGTGCGACTTATAGTCCAGAAAATACGGTAATAAGTACTAACTCATGTCTGAAAGCAGATCTGAAGTAAGAGCTGCACCAGCATCACAAGGTTGACGGTTCAATCCCCTTCACCCACATTGCCTGTATGAGTGTGTTTGGTGGTGGTCAGAGATAACCTGACCAGTCTGCCCCTCCTACTTTCTTTTCAATTGCAAGACATTCTGTTTCCTCTGTCCCCGCAAACCACATCTACTCTGTTGATTTGGAGCTAACCTATCACAGTCGTTTATCTGCAGCGTTTCTTACAAATATGGAAGATAATCTCCAAGATGGCTGTGGCTTATACTGAGCTAATTAGATAACTTCTTAGCTGATTAACTTAGTGCCACAGAAATGGGATTCAAGTGAGGGGACCAGACTAACTTCTTTGTATAGAAGAGGAAAAGAGTTTGTCTGGCTGTCCAGGCTTGGTTGGAGAGGCCACAGACGCAGAATGGCTGCCACATCTCAGTCAGTCTGTCCCAGGGCAGCTCTGGCTTCAGGTGCAGCTCACCACCACAGAGTGTGACTGAGGAGTGAACCAGTAATGTAATTTTAATTCTAAAGCATCTAGAAAAGCTCTGTATATGACCATTGCGCTATTATTGTTATTATTAAGTAAAACAGAACTAAAACCTGGCAAAAATCAGGCAGTATTTTCTCAGTGAATAGTTTTTTTTTTCTTTTTTGAGCCTGAGGTGATCTGGCAGAAGTTTATAACACTCCACACAATATGAATAAAACAGGGATCTCCTAAAACACAGCTATTTATGAACAACCTCTGACCTTAAACAGTGGAGCATCTTTGCAACAAGAAAAAAAATGTCTTTAGGGAGGATGATTTGTTGGAGAAATATCTGCTTTAGACCTGGTTTAGCTCTGGTTTAACCCTGTTTTGTCCAGAGTTCAACACCACTGCTTTTAAAAATACTTAACAGGCTACTGCATCCTTTATTTTTTAATCAAGTGAAGGTTTTTAGGCGGTCGTCCTATCTAGGATTTGTTGGGACAGTTTCCTAAAATACTCCCAAAGAGAAGAGTCAGGTCTATCTCCAGATCCAGCCTTGGAGGGACTTCCTGTCTGTGAGGCGTGAGATAAGGCGCAGAGATGTCGGCTGCAGAACAACGGAGATAAAACGAAACCACTTAGTCGAGAAGGAGGGGCAGTTTTCCACTTATTACCCCGCCCCGCCTCTGATACTGCCCCACGGATCAGCAGTGGGGCAAAGATAGAGATGTGTGTGTGGCATTGGTGTGAAGGAATCTTAAATCTGCAGATTAAGATAAAACTAAATTAGGCCAAGTGCATAAGAGAGCAGGCTGTAATCTAGTTTCACCTGGCCCTAACCATCAAAAAGGAATAGTTTGAGGAATTATCCAAGAAAAAGTTTTGGTTTATTACTGTCATTTCCTCAAAATGACTTTAAAATCCAGCTTTTTGGAGTTATGTTGCTAACAAAGACAAAAACATAGCCTCCTCAGTGAGATATTACAGAAGAAACAGTTCAAAAATAATATATATCACGCCCAATGCTCTTCCTGACCAGCCAGGTTCCCCTCTTCGATTTGGAACTGGCTTATCACAGCCGTTTATCTGTGGCACGTCTTACGAAAGCGGAGGAGCTAAACAAGGTAGCGCTGGCTATTGAGCTAATTTACCTGATTAACAGCGTTTAGGTCTTTCCTTCGTCACCTGTTGGTTCTGCTGAAGTCCTCGTTGTTGTTCAGTCCTCTGTGGGATTTTTGTCTTTGTCCTGTTTCCATTTTAAGTCTCCTCACCTGTTTCTTTACAGCACCAGTACTTATTAAAAACGTTCTCTTTCTGTCAGGTATGTTCTTGTGCTGTACACACAGGTTTAGAAACGCCTTACATACACGGACATGACATTCACAAACATAACAATAACCAAACACTGACAAAGCAAGAGCAGAAAAGGCAATATACCGACTGGATTCTTTACTGATGTAGTGCTGTGATGGCTGAAGGGATGAGGCTGTTTTTGAATCGTGCTCTGTTGTATCGTAGGGTTCTGTATCTGTGTCCAGAGGGGAGTGAGGTAAAGCACTGGCGTAGTGGCTGGGTATCTTGTTAGATTTTAATACTATAAAACAACACAAATATAAGAACAGAGACAACAGAACCCTCCCCAACCTCTTGCTGTCACCGTAATAACAATATGTACACACACTTATCGCACTCTTCTGTTATAACAATAGAAGACTGCACATTATGAGCACATCAAGGTCCTGTGCACATGTCGTTGGCTTGTTGAAAAAGGTCAAAAAAGATTTCCACACCTCAAAAAACTCAGCCACATGTAGTGTATAGCTTATTTTTTCAAGCCTAAGGTCAGGTATGTTCTTCAAGGTTGTAAAAGGTGCAATGCTGTGTGCCACTAATCATTATTATCAAAATATGTAGCTCAGATAAGATGTGCAGAACTCTTTCTTCCATCATTAGAGTCGGACCAGACCTGAAAATTAAAGCAAAATGTAGGAAAACCCCAAATTACAATTAATAAGTAGTGAGTGGAATGAAGCTAAACTTTACCCACAGTTTGTCAGTTTGTGTTTGTGTTAATCGCAGCTCTGCACATCAACATTTTAGTAACTTTTGCATTAATTTTCTCCTGCCTAACAATGCCCAACCTCCCCTGAAATTCTGATTTAACCAGGACTGACATTTCTCATTAAAAAAATCTAAATCTCTCGCCAAACTTTCTGCGCTGGGGTGGAAGAAACCAACCTGAATTCAAAGCAGTGGATTAGCATCGTCTCTCGCCGGATTGTGAAAAACAGGTGAAGCGCAGATCTCCCCAAAGACGTGGATCTTGGCGAGTTTTTTTTTGTTTTTGAGCCTGAGGTGATCTGGCAGAAGCTTATTCCACTCCACGCAATAGCACTGTAACAATCACAGGGATCTCCAAAACACAGCTATTTATGAACCGACCTCCGACCTTAAACGGTGGAGGAACGTTGCAACAAGGAAAACGCCTGGTGGAGCATGGTGTGTTGGGGAATAATAGCCAAGGTTTTAGGTGGTGGTTGTTAATACAGAGCCCCTGGACAAAACCCTGAACTGAACATTGAACGCCTCACTTTTATACATGGATCTGTGCTATTGTTAACAAAACAGCAATTGTGCTAAATGTAAAGTGGTTAGTTACCTGCCTCATCATGCTGCAGGCTGTGGTTCAATTCCTCTTAGTGAAATAAGAAGAGCTTTTCCACTGGGGAGAACAGTACGGGGAGTGTCAGTATGGAAAGCCTTGGAACGGGTCGCCCCAAAACCTGCAGGTGTTTCCATGACTCTAGGTCCAGGAGACCGGCGTCTGTGACTGAAACACTGACGTCACACAAGAGCAACAAAAACTGTTCATCAAAGATATAAAAATATGTTTGAAGCTGACTTTAAAACATAAATTTGATGGCAATATAAACAGACGAGTGTAAATCCTGGTGTGTGTCTGTGTGAGACTGGTGTGTGTGTCTGTGTGAGGCTGGTGTATATCTGTGTGAGGCTGGTGTGTGTCTGTGTGAGGACTGGTGTGTGTCTGTGTGAGGCTGGTGTGTGTCTGTGTGAGGCTGGTGTGTGTCTGTGTGAGGCTGGTGTGTGTCTGAGTGAGACTGGTGTGTGTCTGTGTGAGGCTGGTGTGTGTCTGTGTGAGGCCGGTGTGTGTCTGTGTGAAGCGGTGTGTGTGTCTGTGTGAGGCCGGTGTGTGTCTGTGTGAGGCTGTGTGTGTCTGTGTGAGGATGGTGTGTGTCTGTGTGAGGCTGGTGTGTGTCTGTGTGAGGCTGGTGTGTGTCTGTGTGAGGCAGGTGTGTGTCTGTGTGAGGCGGTGTGTGTCTGTGTGAGGCTGGTGTGTGTCTGTGTGAGACTGGTGTGTCTGTGTGAGGCAGGTGTGTGTCTGTGTGAGGCGGTGTGTGTCTGTGTGAGGCGGTGTGTGTGTCTGTGTGAGGCTGGTGTGTGTCTGTGTGAGGCTGGTGTGTGTCTGTGTGAGGCTGGTGTGTGTCTGAGTGAGACTGGTGTGTGTCTGTGTGAGGCCGGTGTGTGTCTGTGTGAGGCTGTGTGTGTCTGTGTGAGGATGGTGTGCGTCTGTGTGAGGCCTGTGTGTGCGTCTGTGTGAGGCCGGTGTGTGTGTCTGTGTGAGGCCGGTGTGTGTCTGTGTGAGGCGGTGTGTGTCTGTGTGAGACCTGTGTGTGCGTCTGTGTGAGGCCGGTGTGTGCGTCTGTGTGAGGCCTGTGTGTGCGTCTGTGTGAGGCGGTGTGTGTCTGTGTGAGGCCTGTGTGCGTCTGTGTGAGGCCTGTGTGTGTCTGTGTGAGGCTGTGTGTGTCTGTGTGAGGCTGGTGTGTGTCTGTGTGAGGCTGGTGTGTGTCTGTGTGAGGCTGGTGTGTGTCTATGTGAGGCTGTGTGTGTGTCTATGTGAGGCTGTGTGTGTCTGTGTGAGGATGGTGTGTGTCTGTGTGAGGCTGGTGTGTGTCTGTGTGAGGCTGGTGTGTGTCTGTGTGAGACTGGTGTGTGTCTGTGTGAGGCAGGTGTGTGTCTGTGTGAGGCTGTGTGTGTCTGTGTGAGGATGGTGTGTGTCTGTGTGAGGTTGGTGTGTGTCTGTGTGAGGCTGGTGTGTGTCTGTGTGAGACTGGTGTGTGTCTGTGTGAGACTGGTGTGTGTCTGTGTGAGGCAGGTGTGTGTCTGTGTGAGGCTGGTGTGTGTCTATGTGAGGCTGTGTGTGTGTCTATGTGAGGCTGTGTGTGTCTATGTGAGGCTGTGTGTGTCTGTGTGAGGCTGGTGTGTGTGTCTGTGTGAGGCTGGTGTGTGTCTATGTGAGGCTGGTGCGTGTTGCTATACACTAGTTTTATTTATTTTAAAATATTAGCTCGTCCTCTCTGAATACGGCTGTTTATCACAAGCACAAGAACACACTTGATTAAAAATGACATTTTCCTTTTTATTGTCCTTTGGCTTTTTGTTTTTCGTCCCGTCATCTCGCAGCAGTGCCCACCTCTAACTTTTCCAGACACTTAACCGAGCTGGACCGCATTGGGAAGGGGTGCCAAAAGTAGAACGGTTTGGAACGCTTTTTGGGAAGTGGAAACGCCCCAAATCCCCTCATCCCATTCCATCCAAGTGGAAAATTAGCTAAGGTCACCTTGTGCCTGTCACATAAATGGAGAGGGTTGCATCAGGGCATCAGGGCTTCTGGCATTAAACCTAAAAAAGTAAATGCACTTTTCAGAGGATTCCCTTTGGCGACACCGGACGGGAGCAGCTGACACATATCGTACCTACTGTTTGTGGTAAACACTTCCAAAGACCGTTTCAGATTTTCTTTGCTTTGCTTTTTACAAATCAAGAATTACAACACACGATCTCTGTGTGGAGTCCTCGCCTTTTTATCGTCCAAACACATGCATGACTCTGGAGAATTGGTGACTTTAAATCGCCCATATTGATTGAATTTGACTAAATGGTTGTCTGTCCACTGGTGCCTCCATTTTTATAAACATTAACAGGTGTAGCAGCCTGTGAGTGAACTAACTTCTGTCTTATCTCTGCACACAATTTGTTTTATTACCGATTAGTTCGAGGATGTGCTTTGGGACTGCGATAATCTCAGTCGGAGAGCCACTGTTTCCTGTTTTTTATTTGTTTATCTGACCACTTCCTGTTGGATTTCAGTGTAAAAACCCCTCACTCATGTGGACGTTATAAGGTTTATTTATTTTGTTTTGACAGATGGCGAGTCTGATGGAGGAGAGCTGGACCTCAGCGGCATCGACGACAAAGAAATAGAGCTGGTACGAACCTGCTTCAACTAACGCGGTTGGACATGTGTTTTGAGTATAAATTCATTCAGAAGTTGCACAGATAAAGCTTAATAATAGCACATGATATGGATAGTTATCAGGCATTTTAACAATACAGGCTGTTTTTATTTTACCAAGGCATAAAAACACTTCTGTCTTCTGACATTTTTATCAAGTAATTTTGTCACTTGTGGCATTTGACAACCCACAAAAACTATTTGTCCTGTGGGTTTTCTTCCTCCTACTGCCCAAAGACACTGGATGAATAGGTAAAGTGTCTCTAAAAACACATTTCCACTGGGACGGTACGGTGCGGGTCGGGCCACTTTCGGGCTGTTTCCACTTTCCAAAGCAACCCCAGAAAGCGTGCTACTTTTGGAACCCCTGGGCAAGTAGGGGGTCCAGCTCTGGGTCCAGCTCTGGGTCCAGCTCTGGGTCCAGCTCTGGGTCCAGCTCTGGGTCCAGCTCTGGGTCCAGCTCCGGGATTGCTTTGGAAAAGGTGAAGCTACACACTGCTGCGAATTTATCTGACGAGAGGATTGTCACTCGGGCAAAAACAAAAAAACAAAGGACAGAAATAGAAGGAAAAATGTTACTGTAATCAAACGCATTGTGCCCTTGTGGTAAACAGTCGTATTACTAGAGACGATCTGCTCAATGAATGCGTTTACGTGCACTTGAATATTCAGGTTATGATTGGGTTTTTTAAGTATCCCGGTTTTGTCTTTGTGCTGTAAACACAGTATCGTAAATATAGTATACTGCTTATGAGAAACCAGGATACTCAACCTGGAAAATTTTTATAGTAATGGCTGCCAATCTCTCTCTGGTTGCAGGAGTCGTGGCATTGGGAACAAATGTGCTTTTTTTTCCATTTTGGTGTCTTTTTATAGGGAATGGTTGTGCACAAGTTGAGGACAGGTCCAATTCATCTCTGAGTTTTACTCATGACCCAGACAGAGGTGATTAATACAAAAATACAGTTGTTATTGCTCATCAAAATCAATCAACCAGAACCAGGAAAACAGTCATTTCATTTTGACTCAGAATAGAACTAAACTCATTGTAGTCTGTAATTTTTCACTGGCTGTAATATTTTTTGACAAATTGAGAAAATGAAAGTGGTGCGTTTCTTTTTTCCTTGAGTTTTACAATCAGGAACCAAATGAAACTCTGTCTCTGTGTGTTTTATCTTCTCTACAGTGAGGCCCAGTGTTTCCCTCACAGTTACAAAGTCGCACATTTCACAAAGAATGCATGAAGATGAACACATGAAGATGAACACATGAAGATGAACACATGACATTATCATGACACTGCAAACACTCACAGCACTGAAGATTTTTACAATAAAGAATATATAAAGATTATATGAAGCTTGATTACAACCAGCAAAATGTGAATAACACAGATTCCTCACAGCTTGAAGTGTAGCTTTATTACTTAGCATAAAATGGTCCAGGTTGTACCCCGCCTCAGGCCCAAAGCAGCAGTTTTTAGACAAAAAAAAAAGTCTGTAAACTTGTTTTCTTCTTGCAGTATCTTCTGAGCGATAGAGAAATCCAGATCAAGACAGCTTTGTGGATGGCAGAGAACTCGGACTACCTCAAAGAACAGAGAGGTCTTTTATCATCACGTGGAGGAAATACTTTACTCTTTTCAAATGTATTTCACTTGTTCAGGCCACACTGACAGCTCCATTTGTTCTCTGTTTTCAGAAAAAGAAGCAAAAATCGCCAAAGAGAAAGCGCTCGGCATCTACAAAGAAAAGAAGGTATCCACTTGCGCAGAGTAAGGTGTTTGAGTGTGTCCTCTGTGTTCAAACTTGAGGATGTGTTGTGTTAAATTGCCCGTGGAGACAGATTTATCTTTCAGTGTTGCGTAAAATCTGATTAAAAGGGTGTATCGGAGGTAGAGCTGCAGCGGTGAGGACGCAGTGTGAGGTGAAGGACCCCAATCTCTCGCTCTAACAGAGACCGAAGCAGAAACGCCTCCTCAGTGATTCACATTTAGAGTTTTAGAGGACACAAACTCCTGCCAAGTGTGTTCGGACAAGCTAAAGAACAGGAAAACGTGTTATTATGAGCCAGTCCTATGATAAAACAACACAACACTAACTCAAATTGACAGCAGCTCGTTTAATTCTGTGTAGAATTAGGAGGGGATGTCAGTAGCATCAAAACCCAGTTCTACCTGAGACACACAGACTACTGTTTAGTTTATTTAGCGTTTTTTTTTTCACACAGACAGGTACAAAGCTGCTTCTGCTGCCCCTAAATTAATATTAAAACCGCAATCCTGTTTATTTAAAAAGCATACATTTCCAGTAAGTTAACAGCTGTACATTCAATACATGTTACTTCTGTTTAGTGAGCCCAGTTTAAAATAGGCTCATATACATGAAAATAAAAATAAGCTTCTATTTCTGCTTCATAATAAACTGTTTGGCCACAAATCTAGTTCATTTTTATTCACAGATATATCAGGAATCGATAATAAAGAATGGGACTGATGAGCAGAATCGACAGTGGGATTGACATTGATAAAATCTTATCAATTCCCATCCCTAATGGTCAGTGTGTTATCTTTTAACAAACTATTGCTCTCATTACAGAACTATCTTCTGTCCTAAAAATCTCTTAAAATAGAAAAGAAATCTTCATCAGAAACGTAATAAAAGCGTTACAGAAAATGAATCTTGCCATAGCTTGTGTTTGTTTATAAAATGTTAACTTGATGCAAAACACGCGGCAGAAAAGCGCGTCGTGTGTTTAATGTTGATAATTGCAACAAAAAAAGTCGCTTTCTTTGTGGAGTCTGCGTGTCCTCTGTGTGCTGTCATAGGCTCCGCCCTCCCCGAGCCGCGTCGAGAAATCTTTTACGTAGCCTGTGTTCCTAGAGTGAAAGTGAATAAATGCGTGATGCGTGGCTGATGCGTGCTGTTTATGAACGAGTCCGCAGTTTATCTTGGACTAATTTTACACATTTTTGTAAAATTTGGGTTGTTTTGAATGTATAGTATATAAAGATACCACAAAAATAGCTCTACAGCTGTAAAAATGTAAAAAAAAAAAAAAAATGCTCTTGTGGAATTGCTACATCAGTGGTTTCCAAAGTGGGGTCCGGGGCCCCCTGGGGGTCCGCGAAGGTACTACAGGGGGGCCCCCAGAGGCTGTCTATATTTCAATTTGAATTTATTCATTTATTTATTTTTATTACTATTATTTCAGACACATGGTTTTGGTTTATAAAAACAAATAAAACATACAAAAATATAAAAAGTCAATGAAAATATTAAGTAACTAAAAACATTAAGACTCAGAATTAATTACTCAGAATTGAGAAAGCCTCTTGGATCAGAGGTGAAACGTCTTCAACTTGAAAAATCCAATCCAGATGACTGCTTTTTTTAAACTTTTTGTTGCGATGCAATTACCCTGGACGAGTGAGAGTCTTCACAGACATGAAAAACATTAAGTACATAAAAAACATGTGAAATTACACTTGAAATTAATTTCAGCTGTATACTTTTTAAGATATTACTTTAAAACAAATTTTAGTCAATAATCAGTGTTTTTGTAATGTTTTTATAAAAAAAACATGGAGAAAAACCAAGGTGAGTCTTTTGAATAAAGGGAAGTTTTATCGTTGGGGGTCCGCGAAGGATTTTTGGAAATTTAAGGGGGGCCACGACCGTCCTGACTTTGGGAACGGCTGTGCTACATGAGAGTCTTAAAGGGTGATTAGGAAAGAACAAAGAGAGCAAAGGGAGTTAAACCCAGAGGAGGAACAGCTTCTGTCCTGGAGAAAACTGTAGATCTTTTTAATTTGAGTGGATTTTTTGGGCCTGATCTCAGCTTTAGTCCAAAGACATGGACGGTCTCACGGTGAGGCGAGGTGTGGCTCTAAACCAGACGAGTCCAAAGTGCAGCCCCAGGACCAGTCTTTTTTATTTTATTTATTTGACCTTTATTTAACCAGGAAATATCCCATTGAGATTAAGAACCTCTTTTTCAAGGGAGTCCTGGCCAAGAGGCAGCAGCAAACACAAAACACAGTTACATATTTACACAGATAAGACATACAAGTTTAAAACATTATGAAAAACAAGTGCAGATTGTGGAATTGGTCTCAAAAGCTCTCAGTTTGGATTTAAAAGTGCTCAAAGAAATTAAATCAGTTAGTTTCCAGTCTTTCTGTAGCATATTCCATGTAAAAGGTGCAGAGTAAACAATGCCTTTTTACCCAATTCTGTACGAGCAGAAGGAACAGAAAGCAACAAATCGTCTTGTGAACGAAGAGAATACGATTCAGCATTTCTCAGAGCAATTAGGCTGCAAATGTACGAAGGCAGTAGTCCCAGTCTTGCCTTATAAATTAAAGTGCACCAGTGACCTCCGAGCCAGAGCAGGCCAGTCCCACTCCAGAGGATAATTCACAGTGGTGAGTGGACGTCTTACAGTTTGTAATGAACCTTAAAGAAGCATGATGTACAGTATCAATCATTCGAAGACATTGAGCAGCAGCATTCATGTACAAAAGATCTCCATAATCCAACACAGATAAAAAAGTTGCATTGACAAGACGCTTTTTTAAAAACAGTTTATTTTGAAAATAAAATCCCAATTTTAGCCTCAGCTTCTTCACAAGATTATCTATATGTATCTATATATATCTTGGCACTTGGGAAGATTTAATATGGCCCTTAGTAGTGTTGTAGTCGAGACCAAGACCAGTTCAAGTCCAGATTGAACCGAGACCAAGACAAAGCCGAGACTTTCAGGGTTCGAGACTGAATCGAGACAGAAACCAAGGCAAACCGAGACCAAATCCTGTGAACTAACTCTAAATAAAAGGGGAAATTACTCCAAAAATGATGAAGAATAACAGTTTCTTATAATGTTTGGTAAATAAAATCTCTGAGGCTGCCACATCCAAGACTGAGACAAGACCAAGTAAAATTGGATTCGGGACAGCGTAAACTGCAGCCAAGACCGAGATGTTACCAAGACTGCAAAAAAAATGAATTTATTTTTTATTGTCTATGGCCTTCCAGGACTGTCCAGGAACATTTCAGTAACTTTGTACATTTGTTTTTAAAAGTTTGGATGCGTCTGCTCTAAATGTCCTAAAGTAAAGGAAGAATCAGTTGTTTTATGAGTGATATATTGACACAAAGCTTTGCTCAGGTAAAGGTAAAGCAGTGTTAATGTTGGATAGCTTTACAAACTCGTTATTTTGTTTGTGTTTCTCCAGCGTCGAGCTCCAGGAAAGAGGCGCTGCCCGATCAAAGCGAACTCAGCGGATGAGGCCATCGGGAAAATGCTGGAGCAGAAACGGATTTCCTCTAAAATCAACTACGACGTTTTGAAAGACCTGAACGTTAAACCGGCGGCGGCGGCGAGTCCGGCCCGAGTCAAAGAGGAGACCCCGAAGGAGACCAAGACCCCGAGACTAACGCCACGCACTCGAAAACCTCCCAATCCTCCGCTCACACTCAGCACGCCGCTGAGCTCTCTGGGAAAAAGGTACGCAAACAATTACCCAGTTCAACGTCTAATGTTCTTCTGATCTAGGTTGGAGTCTGTTTTGACGCAGATTTCTGATTCATATTTCAGGGAGGAATTTGAAATACGTCGCATAAACACGTTCTTCATAAATGTAACCAGGGCTAGATTTTAATAGGCAATAGGGCTGGGCGATAAATCGAATTAATTTAATTATTTCACATCTTTTAATTTTGGATGATGTCAAAAATTTAGCAGAAATTAGCATCTTCCAAGCGCCACTGTTTCCTGTGTTGTGGCTAATGCTACTGCTAGCTCCAGAGCAGCTTAAATAGTGACTGTGGAGACTCTGCAGACGCTAAAAACTCTGATAATCACAGAGAAAGAGTTCATTTACCTCAGTAATGCCTTCAGTTAGATGGGGCAGCAGTTTGGCCAAAACAAACAGCGCAGTGCAACGCAGCAGCAACGCAGCAGCAACAGCAGTGGTAAACTACCGGTCTTTGTTTATGTGCTAATTAGCCACATTCTCTGGAGTTAGCGTCTTTTCACAGGCCTCTATAACAGACCTGGTCGTTGGAAGTAGAGAGGGCTAAGACTAAAAACATTTGTGTCTTTATTAATGTCACTGTGAGATTTATGTACTGCTGATTTTATTTATTAGATTTTTAATTATTTTTTTCCTTCGGGTTTGCCACAGCGAACCAGTTGCGCGGTGATTCTGCAGGGTTTTTACGCGGCCACATGCTGCGACTGGAGCAGGCAACGTGGGTGACGTGTCCTGCCCAGGGACACAACGGGATGCACTTCAGATTTTAACCGGCTCTGGGCGAATGCTTAACCCACCGCGCCACTTTACAAACATTTAAAATATATAGCTAAAATTAAAAAAATATATATAACTATGCAATTGTAACGGATGCTGAATCTTTCATCGCCCGTCCGTACCAATAACAGGACACAGGGTAGAGTTCACCACTTTTACTCATGGTTTCTGTTGACAGGACATAAAAAATACTTTGTGTCTTCATACAGAGCAGCACATCTGACTCCCTATAAAACCAAAACAAAATGGCCGTTCCTTAGTTCACGTTATGCCACAAGCACCAATTAGCTCACTGAACAAAATATTAGACTCAATAAAAATGTACAAAATCCAAAGTTAGCTAACAAACAAACATAAAATTAGGTCTATAACGTCCCAAAATATTTTTCTATCAACCAATATTTGAGTGAAAATGAAAATGACACGTTAAATATGTTAAATAAAATATTGTGTTCACCAAGACGTAACTTACCCTCTGCAGTTCGCTCGGCACTGAGAGGAAGTGAAGTTACCAAAAGTTACAGTCGGGAGCAGTGCGCACTTCCGGTTTTTCAAAATAAAATAACAAAACGATAAAATTCACATATATTTGAAAAATAAACAAAAACATGAGAACGGAAATTAAACAGTGTTACTAATGCATTTTTAACTCCGTTACACAATATAAGTTTTTATTAATGTTTTTGACATGACAGAGTGACAATAAACATCTCTTATCATTGGAGAGAAAAAAAATAATTGACATTGACATATGAGGGGCTATTGCGAAGTAAAGTATAGTAGTTTGTAGTTTGTAGTATAGTACAAACATAAAACCAAAGTAAACATGATTTGTGGAAGAAGAAACCAAATGTGAAAACATGAGACAGTAAGAGAACGATCAGGAATCCTCTGCTGGCTGTTACAGTAATGTACAGTGGTATTATTCCTGCTGTTTAACTTAGCATACATTCATATGAAGCCATTTTAATCATCACCCATTCCTTCACCTGTGGGGTTTTAGGAGTTTTCCAGTGTTTAAGAATAACCCTGGCTGCTACAGAAATCCCAACCATAAAAACAGAAAACATCTGTCCTTTATCACCAAGTATCTATGCAATATTTTTAATAATAATTTAAAAATTATTAATCTACATTTAAATGTTTGTATGTCAGCCAACAAGAGAAAAAAACTATTAAAATTGTAAATCGGTTGAGAATTTTAAAAAAATCTAGACTTTTTTTTTTTTCTTTTTTTGGCCATAATATGCAGTTCAGTTCAGTAAATAAATCTAAAAGTAGAGTCCAGAGCCCTAGGTTGTGTAGACCTGCAGTGTCTAAAACAATGAAAGAAAACAAAAAATAACATTTATTCCCAACCTTTCTTTTTCTAGTTCTGTATAAATTAACCTTGCAGAGGAGTGAGGGAAAGCTTAATTAATGTACTTTAAAAATCAATATTGAGCATTTTGAAACCATTCGATTGGATTCAAAATCTTTTTCAGCGCCTCTGTTACAGCGGCTGTAAAATCCTGGTTCAACTTCACTCAACAGCAATTTTAGGAACTGAGGAAATCTATAAAAGTGTTAAAAGTAATTTAACTTTCATTTCATATCATTGTCCCAGAAAATCCTGTTCCATAAAAGTGAAAAGTTATTTTATATTAGCTTTAAATTTTCCATGTTTTTGGTGTAGTTCTCTTGTGGTGTGGTGTCTGTTTGCTGTTCTCTTGTTAACACTTTTCTGATGGAGCGTATTCATCAGATCCTCAGTTAATTATTCTCCTGTCGCTCTGTAAATCAGTGCAAATAACTCAGTGTTTAAACAGGACTCAGACACGGATCACAGTCAGATTTAGACCCTGACATTACACTCAAATATGCAAATTCTGTCCAAAAGACACTGGACAAAAAGTGAAAAGACCAGAGATAAGACAGGATCCACTCTCACAGGAACAGAAGCCAGCTATAGGGACGTAAGTATTTATTTCTACACGTGCATGTAAGTTCCTGTTCCAATAATGGTACTAAACACGATTTTATGGTTTGAGATTTCACTTTAAACCAGGGGGGTCCAAACTTTTTCCCAAGAGGGCCAGATTTAAAGATGTGCAAAGGTTCCTTCTGATGTTTTCTGAATGCACACTACAATATAAATTAAATGCACACTGTTTTATAAGTGTCTTTTTCAAAAGCCAAATAACTAAAAATTACAAAACAAAATCTAAAACAGTGACATTTTTGAACATAAACACTATTTTTTGACCAACTTATTAGAAAACAAAGCAGAGAGAAGCAGATGAGACGCACAAATGTAAAGAAACACTGTACAACACTGCTGATGGGTCACACGTAATACAGTTTTTTACAGAAGTCGAGGGCCACATGAAATCTTGACCCATGCCACAAATGGCCCCCGGGCCTCACTTTGAACACGTCTGCTTTAAACCCTCCACTGTTGAAGCAGCAAGGGGGTGCTTTTTCGGGCATAGCACCAGCCTTGGGCGCTGCAGCCTTCTTCCTTTCCCTGAATACTTTTTAACTTTTTTAAACTAACAATTTTTTTGAGTACTTTTACTTCTACTTAATTATTTTTTTTGTTTGTTTTATTAAAGTACTTTTATTGCAGTAGTAGCTGATTGATGTTAGCCTGTTTTTCAGATGTAACGGTCGTTTTTTAGTAAAAGGCTCAGGGAAAGAGTCAAACACTGAGACGTTATCTTAAATCAGTGACTTATATTGATTATTTTAAAATGACTGATATTGATTGAGGTCCGCGCGTCCCGCTGTGACAGACTCCTCCCACTCCGATGACAGGATAATGGATGAGGTGGTTAGTGTTTCCTGTTCAGCGGTTTGTAATGTGACTCTCTTATTGATTGGCGTTTACACCTCCCCTAAACAGAGGTCAGAGGTCAAACCCCGGGGTCCGAACAGCGGGGCAGACAGAGAGACGTGTGCTGCTCAAAGGCACTTCAGCAGGAGGCGGCTTTGATCTCAGTTAGGGTCACGATGCTTTATTTTATATGCGACCAAAGTGCACATCATAGGCTTCATGTTGTTTCAAGGCATCGATCTTCCAGCGGAGTCCTGTCGTGTGCAGCAAAATAAAAACTAATCAAATTTATTTATAGAGCACATTTAAAAACAACCAAGGCAAGCAGTAGAAGTGATATAAATCTACTTAATAAAGAACAATCTTTAAAATAATGTAAAAAAAGGATAAAAACAGTATAGAAACACAAATCAAACAACAGACAACGCTGCACTAAAAGCTCTGATGAAGCCCAAAGTGTCGGCTTATTTTTATTTATTTAACCATTCTTTAACCAGGAAAGTCCCAGATATTCAAAGATCTCTTTTTTACACTGCAAAAAATCAATATCTAGCATTAGTTAAAATTACTTGAATTTGGATCATTAACCTTGATTTGAGTAATGTTTTATTAAATTAGATTTATTTACTAATATGTCTAGATGATTTGACTTGTTTCAAATTATTTCTGTCTTAATTTTAAACCATTTTTACTTATTTCAAGCAAAATTATCTGCCAATGGGGTAAGAAAATTCCACTTACCCCAAACTGGGCCATTTCTGGTTGAAATGACGGATAAACCATTTTCTGCTCAAAGTGGGTCTCTTAAAGCTTTTATTTAGTGAAATGAAAAGCTTTTACCTGCTTCACCTTTTCCTCTACGAGCTGCTGTTGTTGTTGTGATGGAGCGGAGTCAGCTTTGAGCCACTCCTTCATGAATGAAACCATCTCCAGTGTGAGCCGTTTTCAAGAATGAACACTTCACCTGAAAGCCTGAGACGTCTTTGTATTTTTTTGCGAATGAATCATTGATAAACTCCTCTGTTTACGCTCTTGTATTCTTCCATTTCCTTGCCATGTTTTATTTAATACAGCATAATGTTGTTTGGTGCGCTTTGTGGCCTTTTATCCATTTGTATTCATTCATTTTCTTCTGCTGCTTCTTATTGTCAAGCTTAAACTGATTAAATGGTGAAAAAACCCAGAGAGAAACCAGCAGAAGTTGTCGGCAGCAGAAGTTGATGGAGAAGTGGAGTGAATGGAGTGGGTCCAGGCCTCACAATGGTCCAGTGTTGGTTGGAACAAGGCACAATGGTCCACTGTCTGTGCGTCGACCGTTTAAATAACTGCACAACAACCTTTAGAGACCGCAGTCCACGGTTCGGCTCAAAGACTCCATTCTGCAGCAGCGGACTCTCTGTGGCTCTCTGTGTGGAGTCTGTGGTAAATGAGAGAGAATGGGACTGAGCTGGTTTGGTGGAGGAAGTCGGCCGTTAATGGGACAGAAAAAAAATTGGGTAGAAAACATTGTGCGTTCATCACAATCAAGGGCAGCTGTTTAATTTTAAATCAGTATTCTGTGACATTTGACCTTAAATAAGTTTTTAAACAGTCTCTCTGAGCGGAGTACTGCATTTCCTGGACTATAAGTCACACTTTTTTCCATAGTCTGTCTAAGGTGCGACGTATACTCAGGTGTGACTTATATATTAAAATATTTCAGGTGTTGGTTAGAGGGCGCTCTAGGCTTGTGTATCAGCATCTGCTGCACCTGTACCACTGACAATTTAAAATGTAAACATTACCAACAACAACTTAGGCTATAAAGACAACTGAGAAAGAGCGGAATAATTGGAAATGGAACTGATGCTGAGTCTGACGACAGCCACGCAGAGGAGGAAGCGGCGCTTCGTCTACCTCCGGAGTTGGCGGAGTTGTTCAGAAGCGACACCGAGGATGAAGAATTTAAAGGATTTAGCGATTAGGAGTGAGATGGTGAGTTTGGTGAACTTGTTATATTATGTTCTTTATGCTATAGTTATGTGAATAACTGTTAATATATTACGTTAACATACGAGACACCTGTTCAGTTCGTTGTTTATGCTTCATGTAGCTGAATAACCATCAATGTGTTACGTTAGCATAGCGCACACCTATTCAGCTGTTGTTCTCTATTCTATTATTACTATAACTTGCCTTTCAACATGAAATGTCTGTTCTTGGTGTCGGATTTTGTAAAATAAATTTCCCCCCAAAAATGCGACTTATAGTCCAGTGCGACTTATATACGTTTTTTTCTTCTTCATTATGCATTTTTTGGCTCGTGCCACTTATACTCCAGAAAATACAGTAGCTCATTTTTATGTCAGTGCACATTATGTGAAGCTGACAACATGACATTAAGAGAATCTAAATATAGCTGTTTTCCTTTTGCTTCTCTTCAACATTTTCTGTGGCTGCAGACTCTGCTGGAGCTGAGTCGTTCTGTGTGGCGGAGTTAAATACAGCTCCACTGAACTCAAAATCTTTACTTCAGTGCCATTACCTTAAAGTAAAGCCCCAGTTCTCTGCAGCAGCTGGACAGGCCCTCCCTGTTCCTGCCCCACCGCTCCACAAATAGTCCTCATAATTACCCCACAGTTAGATTTTCCTCCTTTAAACCACTCGACCCATCGCTCTGCTTTCCTCCCTTTTCTCCGCCGTCTTTGTGTACAGAAAAGTTGCATTCCTGAGAGCATTTTTCAGTAGGAAGCAGGTCAGTCGGGCAGCTGTAGAAATGCCACAAACTCCAGAACTCAGCAGTTTTTTCAGCAGATGTGGGTCCCAGAATAGAACGAGGCACAGAGGAAGAAGAGGAGGAGGAAGTGCTGTGGGTGGAAGGATAAACACTCAGGGGAAATGGTTTCTAGTGAAAGCCCAAAGATTACACATAAACTACAGGAAAGGTTTAAATACTTGGTCACTGTGAGAATTATCTATGATACTTTTCAAAGCAACAGGCCACACTTAACAATTTGTTCCAATTAAAATGAGATTAAAGTTATTTTCTAAGACCAACATTGTAAATAAGAGATTGTTTGCCTGGTTACATTAAAAAGATAAAGGTCCCCTGTTCTGCTCAATTGACTTTTTTGAGCTTTTAACCATGTAATAATGTTCTCTACTCCTCAAAAACAGACCTGGAGTAGTATTTTGTTTCATTCATGTTTGAGTAATCCTGTCTGCAGAGGCCAGGAAGTGCTCCTGCGCGTTTCTAAAGCCCATACATCGTCACCGGACTCGTTCTGATCATTTCAGCCTTAAACCTCCGTCACTACCAAGCAGTCAGCTCAGAAATCTATCTGTTAGCCTCATGTTGCTAATAGTTGTGCTAAATAGCCATTTTACAGTCTGTCCAGTCCCCATCTAATCCAAGCCAAGTCAAAATAACTGCTCCCCAAATGAAGATTTTCCATACAAATACATTAAGTTATAGAATAGGGCTGCACGATATGGAGAAAACATGCGATATGTTGAATGTTGCGATAACGATATTATTGTGATATTTGAAAATAGAGCCACTTTTCGAACATAGTAAGTTAAATTCACTACATTTCACAAAAATGTAAGTTCCTGTATTTACAAGTCAAAACAGCCACAAAATCAAAACTTAACACAGACTAAACCAGGAATAAAACAAGTCTAAGCTGTGGCTAAATTAATTAAATTACCACTAAAACTGGACTTTTTAAACATTTTTATTTAGTCACAACACATGTTCTTTTAAGGCTCTGGTGGAAAATGATTCTTCAGTGTAAATCTCTGTCAGATGGAAGACCACAGCGTTATTGTGATATATTTAGATTTTTGCGATACGGATATTGTGTTTGCTGATATTGTGATAACGATAATTTTGCGATATATGGAGCAGCCCTATTATAAAACCTGAAATACTAATGCAAAGGAGTTCAAAATGCTTTCAAAAAGCCAGAAAAAAGCAGAATATGGCACCTTTAAGTTTGTTTGAGGAAGTGACCAGCATCAGTTCAAGCCATCTGCATAGATAAAAACAGGTTTCTGTAGTAAGCTGTGCAAAAAAAAAAGACAAACTAAAGGCATTTAAAACTCAAACTCCTTACATAAATGTTATTAGGGCTTTGGTGATACGTTTAGTTTCTATTACACTGCTCTCTGTAGCTCTCTCTCTTGTGGCTGAGATACATTTAGCAAATAAAAAGTCTAAATGGTGCAAGTGAAGTTGTTTGCATTTAAGCTTTACCTTTAATATGTTGTATTTAAAGAATAACTGCGAGTATGGCCAAAAAGAATAAAGAGATCAAATTAATGAGTGGAGGATGGGAACAATTAAATCTGGCTTCTAACATCCTTAGAAATTTGACGTCTGTTGCCTTTTTTTCACATTTTGGCTTATTTCAGTAAGATCTGTAGATATGTATTATTCAGTAGGTTCAATGACCAAACCAACTCAAAATGCAAAACTAACATAACTTTAGACTCTAACTCAGGGGCCACATACTGAGAAATACACAGGACGGCTGCAAAACCAATATGCATTTTTCTTTTCAAGCGCCAGGCTCATCTCACAGAAATAAGTTTGTTACGGAGCTACTCGTGTCTCCAAAATAACTCTGTACTCTGTAATACTGGAGACCTTGCAACAAACAGTAACCCCGCTACTGCATTTGTGATCAATTATTTATTGAGTTGTGCAGTTTGTCATACAGTTGTTAATACATTTGCATTAGAATATGATGCACAATAACATTTTATATAAATTTTCCCAGCCCATCTTAGCCCCCTGTAATGGGCCAATAAAACAAAAACAAATGGAAATCATATGAAATATTATGAAAAAAGTATAAGAACAAGAAAGAAGAATAACAATGCTGTCCAGGTTTGTACAGTCAATAAATGCAGAGAATATACAGAGTTTAAAGAGAGCTAATTTCCTTCCTCAGTAACATTTACAGAAATAGCGGTACATATATCGTTATGTCAGCATGATACAATATGGAAGAGAAAGGGGAGAGTACATAAAGCTGTGTATTGTGTTAAATTGTTTAATAAAACAAGTGAGAAACGCAGTCTGAAGAAAAAACACACAAACTTAGTATCACACAGACATCAGGTTTCTGTAACAGAGTTGACCAACTATCAGTATTTTCAGTTTTTGCTCCTGGATCTGAGCTGCAGAGAGCGCCACACTCAGGGGCCACACTCAGGGCCCACACTCAGGGGCCACACTCAGGGGCCACACTCAGGGCCCACACTCAGGGCCCACACTCTGGGGCCACACTCAGGGGCTGTGTTGATTTCCAGCGAGATGTTATCATCTTTTTAGCAGCCGTCAGCTAAAATAAGGTGACGATCACTAATAGTTAGATTCATTTTCTTCTTAAAAAGCTGGATTTCAGTTGCCTGGAAAATCCAGACTGATATGTCTCTGTGTTATTCTACAGAGAAATCTCAGTCTGGTCACCACGGCGTCAGCAGTGGTTTACTCAAATTTCAACCGTCCCGTGCATTTTGATTGGTTTATTTAAGTCACGTGTTCTTCGCGAGCAGCGTCACTCGTACGCGTCTCCTCACCGACAACAATCAAGATGGCGCACAGAGGAGCCGAGAGTTTGTTTCATTCAGCGGTATGGTACGGTAATGTTGAAATAACTCCCTCGTTCCTCCCTCGTGGCTTCACTACCCCATTTGTTTACTTTCTCACTTCCTTGTCGCTTTGTTAACGTCACGTCCGCCATTTTCTGATTGGCTAACTCCGCTGTCCGTTAACTCGGGTTTGCTCCGCCCTAGAAATTGAATTGATTCTAAGGCGACCAGACTCATCCGCTGGTTCAGCGGTGAGTCTGGAATTTCCAGGCAAGGATTTCAGAGAGTTGCTATAAAAAGTCAGAAAAAGAAGAACCTGTGGCAATTTGGACCGTTTTTGGCTCGCAGCTCATTCAAAATGCGGCTGAGCACATCGCCCCGATTGTATCCTCCCTGCACTGGCTGCCTGTGTACTTTAGGATCCATTTTAAACTTCTTTTATTTGTTTTTAAATGTCTGAACGGTGCTGCCCCACTGTACCTCTCTGAGCTCCTGAACACTCCTTCAGGGCCCCTCAGGTCGGCTCACCAGCTCCTCCTGACTGCACCAAATTCTAAAGGAAACTCAGAGCGGACCGAGCTTTTGCAGTGGCAGCACCAGGACTGGAACGAGCTGCCTTTGCACATTAGACAGCCTTAAAACCCACCTTTTCTCACTGGCCTTCGACACAGTCTGAGATGTTGACATTATTATTATTTTTTTCTTATCTATTTTATCGTTACAGTACTGAAGTAACACAGTGTTTGGCCTTGCAGCAGGTGTCCCGCTGGGCCAAAGTCACCTGTGTATTTTCCTCTAACAACCTTTCTGCTCTGGGACCTGGATGTTTTCCTTCTGCAGCCTCTCTCTGTACAGTCCTGGGTGTAATTTGTCTGTGGTTTCGGGGGCCCCTCCCTGTAAACCGGCCCCTCCCAAACCCTTTCCTAAAACACTGTCGGCCGCTGGAGGCTGTGATCCCAGCCGTGTGGTTCTAATCAGGTCTCCCTTTGTTTTGGAGAGAGTGGAAAAGTGGAGTGGACAGTAGGAAGAGTCTGGTGTTGACTCAGAGGCAGAGGGTCCACCCAGCGCTAAAACAGAAAAACAAGTGTAGTAGCAGTAGTAGTAGTAGAAGTAGTAGTAGTAGTAGTTGTTGTTGTAGTAATAACAAATTATCTGTGAAGCTAAACATGTGGCTTTAATCAGGTTTGTTGTCGTTTTAATGAATGTAGTAGAAGTAGGAGTAGTTGTAGTAGGAGTAAAACTAATTGACCCACAGTACCAATAGTATTTGTATAAATTACGTTACTACAATCTTATCCTATTTAAAAATACATTTCACCATTTCATGAGAGCAGAGGAGGAGGTGTGATAATAGCAGTAGTCATTTATTTTAAGTTTTTATTTTATTCATTTGGATCCTCATTAGCTGTGCACTAGAGCCAGTTATTCTCCCTGAGGTCCATCTAAAAAGACAATTTACAATGTTAAAAGATACATTATAGAGTTACATTGGGGCTAGAAAATATTTACAAATCTAAAATACATTTACCTTACAAAAATGTTTTATTTCTAGATGATATCCTCTGATCCAGTGCGGCATACAAACGAACGTCCTACAAAAATAAACGACAAACACGCCTTTACATTTCATCTCTTGATATGCGTCACATATTGGTTTATCATAGGTTTTACGCCTAATGCCCTTTCTGATTAACCCTCTCTATTTATCTGGGCTTGGGGCTGGCTAAAAGAGCACACTTGTGATCTACTGAGCATCAGGATTCTTTAATTGTTTGTAAGCGCGCCTCTTCAAACGATGATTTCTCAAAAAGTTAATTCCAGATTTTGATGGAAAGGTCAGTAACGAAGAGAAGTGATGAGTTTTTGGAGAAGTAGTTTCAGGCATCAATAGTACACCTAGGAGTAGTTGTAGTAGTTGTAGTAGATATAGGAGTAGTAGTGGTAGTCACATCTTTTGTACTTTTACTGAATTAAATATTTGCTGAAAAGTTATTTACTCAAGTATTTTTAAAAGTATGTTTTGACCTCGATGGCAAGGTTGAAGCAATCTTCAACCAGAAAATCCTAGGTTTGATCCCAGGTTTGGGGACATAGTTGTAGTAGTATTAGTTGCAGTAATAGTAGTATTGGCAGCAGTAGCACTAGTGGTAGTAATGGTAATGGTGGTCAGCTTTACATTAAATGCTCTTTTTACTTTTACTTGTAGTGATTAGTAAAAAAGTAAGGATTCTCTTGAGTACTTTTACTTCTTGTTGAGTACCATTACTTTGATGTTACAGAATATTTACCGCAGTACACACTGTGAGTACTTCTTCCAAAGTCAAAGCCAAAGTCACAGTTTTTTTGCCAGTAGTTATTAATATAAATTCGCCAGCCGCTGCATTTTTCTCGTGTTAAATCCGTAACTTTGTGTTTTGCGACTCCTTCATTTTTTAATCTGCTGTGATCCTGAGCAGCCGTTTCCCGTGGCCCTCTGTGAACGGGACGCTCCTTTGATTCGGGACGTCCAAACTGCCTCCAACGGCCAAACCTTTGTTCTCCTCTCAGCCCCTCTCTCCCTCTCTCGCTCTGTGACGAATGGGGTCCGGCTCGGGCTGGAATTCCAACACAAAAAAGCCTTTAAAAACTGGGACGTTTGGAAAAGATCCCGGACTTAAGCCGAGGATGAAACGCGTCGCAGAGGAGAGCGGAGAAAATGTTGACAGTGTGGAAGTGAGGAGCGGCCTCTCGGGGCAGAGCCGAGCGCATCAAGGCTTTTCCCTCAAAGACCACAAGAAAAAAGCCACAGAAATATTCTCCGGCTGTTGTGGTCTGCAAATCTTTAAGACAACTCCAGATAGGAGAGTTACACATAGAGCTGAAAGAAAAAGGATTGGAAACCCTTGGAAATACTATGATTTTTGCGTTTGGTCATAAAATGTGATCTGATCTTCATCTAAGTCACAACAATTCAATTCAATTCAGGTTTATTTGTACAGCCCAATATCACAACAAAAAGTCGCCTCAAAGGGCTTCACAAACAGTTGATCAAACATAAACACACAATCAGACTTAACACACAATCAGCACAAACAATAACTACACTAAACTAAACAGACCCAGGACACTCCTGTCCTTAGACCCTCCTTCTCGGTAAGGAAAAACCCCTAAAAAAACCCAGCTACGGGAAAAAAGAAGAAACCTTATGGAGCCCATATTGAAGGAGAGATCCTCTCCCAGGACGGACAGGCAATGCATCTAGGAGTTAGTTCATTAGCTCATCTACAGGATCATAGATCACTCTGTAAGGATTCATCCAGACGAGAGTGGGTGAGATAGGTTGAGGAAGTCCATAGGATACAACAACAACAACAACAAACAAACACAGTCTGCTTAAACTAATGCTGCAAAAAAAAAAAGATTTTTTTTCATGTTTTTATTGAGCATTCATGTAAACAATCACAGTACAGGGTAGAAAAAGTATTGGAACTGCTCGGGTAGTGACCTCTGCAAGAGCTAACTGGAGTCAGGTGTCAACCAACCTGGAGTCTAATCAGTGTGAGAAGATTGGAGGAGTGGCTTAAAGTGGCCAAAGAGTTTGCTGTTCTGAAGAAGCATTACTTGATGTGAACCATGCCTCGCACAAAAGAGCTCTCAGAGACCTACATTTCTGCATGATTTGGTCATAAAATGTGATCTGATGAAGTCACAATGACAAACACAGTCTGCTTAATCTAATGCTGCAAAAAAATGACATTTTTTCAGGTTGTTTATGTTCTCAGGTTTTCATGCTCTTGCAGTCATTTTCGCAGGACGAACCTTCTCCATTTACAGACAGTCGCTCGTACGTGGACTCAGGAACGTCAAGGCTTTTAGAGAAACTTTTGTAACCCTTTCCAGTTTTATGCAAGTCAACAATTCTTACTCGTAGGTCTCTGAGAGCTCTTTTGTGCGAGGCATGGTTCACATCAAGTAATGCTTCTTCAGAACAGCAAACTCAAAGCTCGGTGGCGTTTTTTATTGGTCAGGGCCACTTTAAGCCACTCCTCCAATCTTCTCACACTGATTAGACTCCAGGTTGACTGACACCTGACTCCAGTTAGCTCTTGAAGAGGTCACTACCCGAGCAGTTCCAGTACTTTTTCTACCCTGTACTGTGATTGTTTACATGAATGCTCAATAAAAACATGAAAAAAAATTTTTTTTTGCAGCATTTGTTTAAGGCTGCACATTTAATCGAAATCAAATCGCAATTTAAACTGTCGCAATTAGCAAATCCCGATGGCTGCAATTATTTAGGTGATATGTTCTTTACAAAGAGCAAAATAATGTTTGTAATCTGTGCTACAGCAGTAGTTCAGACCTCGACAGACTCTACATTCCTTGTATTAGATTAGAATATTTCAGTCTTCTGTCAAGTGCCAGTGCTCCAACAAATGCTTAAAATATAAACTGTGAACTGAACATTGATTTTACAAAATATATAGTTATAGATATATAGAGAGTAAAACTTAAAATTGAAAGTTTTTAGACATAAACATCAGATTAGGTGAACAAAAAATATGAGCGTCTATGCACCTGTACTACAAATGCCCTGATGAAGACTGATTCAGTGCCTCGGACATTTTCTATTTTTATCACAAAAATATTAGTTGTTGAAAACTTGAGATTTTGAGTTGGCCCCAAAACTCAAAAAACTTGAGGGATCCTGTTGCTTTGAGTTTTCACAGCAATTTTGTTTTACAGTGTAGCAGTAACACAGGACATTGCCCAACTTCGGGACTTTTTTTTGCCCGTCCCAAGCCTGGATACATGGGGAGGGCATCCGACATAAAATCTACATCGGATCACTGCACACTCTGAGGCAGATAATTCACTGCGGCGCCCCCAGGAGGGAAAACCTGGAAGGAAAGAAGAAGAAGATGATTATTGCTCATTTCTCTTGCCCCTTTTGCTTCAGTACGCAGTTTAGTTTCTGTCATTGCTCCTCCTAACTCATACATAAACTATTATACATTTCATATTTACATATTTAGACATGTTTTTACTTCAGCCAGATTATTCTGTTGACATGTCTAAATGTTTGTACGCTGCCACTCTGTTAGTGCTGGAATAATTTCTGCCCTAATATTCCCAAAAAAAGCTGTAAAACATAACATTAAACGCGCCTTAATCTCAAATTCAACCATGAACCATAACATTTTCCATTTCCAACATTTCCCTTGTGAGATAAGGCTGAGAATCCTTCCTCCCCCAGCTCTTTAAACCCATCCATTAGTTTCTGTTCAATTTACTTTTTAGTTTTATTGACACCATCCTCCCCCACCAAAAAGCCAGCGGTAAAATGGCCGCCCTTTTGAGCCGTGGATTAGTCTCATTGGCAGTAAGCTGATTAAAGACGAGCCGCTAAGCCCACAGCAGACAGAGAGGAGGCAGAGGAGAGAGAGTGAAGTCTGGGAGAGGAGGAGGAGGAGGAGGAGGAGTTTTTGGAAGAGCCAAAAGGTGTCCGGATTTGAACTCAAAGGACAGGAAGGGATGATGATGATGAGAGGAAGTGAGCGGTCAGCACAGAGTCAGAGCGTTCCTGGTCAGTTTCAGTCAGGAAAATGTGCTGTGTGTGGAACACTGTTGCTGACTTTCAAGGCATCAGGCTGATAAACCGAGAACACTGGTCTTAGTCACACACAGCTGATAAGAAGGTCAGAAGAAGAACTTAATTTGTGAAATAGACCAAAAGAGACACATCAACAAAACAAAATTCCTCTGAAACTACCCATAAAGCGCAGTAATACAATTTTAAACTCACTGTTTCTACTTGGTTTAGTGAAGCAATAGAAATAGCTGATGATGAATAAAAATAAATGTCATGCGCCGCGGTACCAGCTCAGTTGGTAGAGGATGCGGTGTCTATAGGGGCCGACCAAAAGCCTATATCTGGATGATTTTTGCTTTGGCTGAAAAGCTCAAAACGGCAATAAAAAGATTTTGCTCATCTCTCTGGAACAGAACCTCGTAGAACAAAAAACACAAATGCATTGTGTAGCTCTCCCCAAGCTCTGCCTGCACAGAGAGTTTAATTGAGATTGCCTTAATGGTTTTCCTAAAAAAAATCATCTTTAACTGTTCTCAATTCACAATTCTAACACATTTGTTTGTGTTTTAAGCATTACTAAAACAAATGGCTATATTATATTCATTTCTTTCATAAAATTGAGAAAATCTGTCCTGCATATTGATTCCAAAAAGTTGTGTTTATTGGCCATCGGCTGCTCTGAATTTTAAAAATGGGTATCGGCATCGGCCAAAGAAAAACCCATATTGGTCGACCTCTGGCGTGTACTGACACCAGCTCTGGGTTTTGGGTTAGGTTTGGACTCTGACCATGAACTGAACATCTCTCCCTGCCCTGTCCTCCATGATTTCCTGTCACTTCTCCACTGCACTAAGAACATTACATAAAGCTGCACGATATGGAGAAAACATGCGATATTCAATAACTATGTTGAAAATTGCGATAATGATATTATTGTGATATTTGAAAATAAAGCCTACTTTTCAAACATAGTACCGTATTTTCCGGACTATAAGTCGCTCTGGAGTATAAGTCGCACTAGCCAAAAAATGCATAATGAAGAAGAAAAAAACGTATATAAGTCACATTTTTTGGGGAAATTTATTTTACAAAATCCGACACCAAGAACAGACATTTCATGTTGAAAGGCAAGTTATAGTAATAATAGAATAGAGAACAACAGCTGAATAGGTGTGCGCTATGCTAACGTAACACATTGATGGTTATTCAGCTACATGAAGCATAAACAACGAACTGAATAGGTGTCTCGTATGTTAACGTAATATATTAACAGTTATTCACATAACTATAGCATAAAGAACATAATATAACAAGTTCACCAAACTCACCATCTCACTCCTAATCACTAAATCCTTTAAATTCTTCATCCTCGGTGTCGCTTCTGAACAACTCCGCCAACTCCGGAGGTAGACGAAGCGCCGCTTCCTCCTCTGCGTGGCTGTCGTCAGACTCAGCATCAGTTCCATTTCCAATTATTCCGCTCTTTCTCAGTTGTCTTTATAGCCTAAGTTGTTAGTGGTAATGTTTACATTTTAAATTGTCAGTGGTACAGGTGCAGCAGATGCTGGTACACAAGCCTAGAGCGCCCTCTAACCAACACCTGAAATATTTTAATATATAAGTCACACCTGAGTATACGTCGCACCCCTAGCCAGACGATGGAAAAAAGTGTGACTTATAGTCCAGAAAATACCACAAGTTAAATTCACTACATTTAAAAAACTGTAAGTTCTGTATTTACAAGTCAAAACAGCGACAAAATCAAAACTTAACACAGACTAAACCAGGAATAAAACAAGACTAAGCTGTGACTAAATTAATTAAATTACCACTAAAACTGGACTTTTTAAACATTTTTATTTAGTCACAACACATGTTCTTTTAAGGCTCTGGTGGAAAATGATTCTTCAGTGTAAATCTCTGTCAGATGAAGACCACAGCGTTATTGTGATATATTTAGATTCTTGCAATACGGATATTGTGTTTGCTGATATTGCAATAACGATAATTTTGCGATATGCTGTGCAGCCCTAATATTACACATTTGTAACTGCCAGGATGTCCTATTAAAGCTCACAGTCGTTTTATTCTTTTCCTTGCTTGCTTAACCTGAATGCAACACTGGCAGATTAGATGTGACACTGGTGAGATATTTTACTCCAGAACAAGCTCGGGATCGTGCTCCTCCCTCTGCCCCGCTGCTGTTCCTCCGGGGGCCGATTCATCCACCGAGCCCCCCGCCGCGCCCCGGAGCCGCTCCCCGCTGCTGCAAACCGTCGCCGTGGAGACGCAGGGCCGCTATAAACCGTCGCCGTGGAGACCGCCGCCCGCTGCCGAAAAGTCTGCCTCCGAGCGCCGCGGGCCTCGCCGTCGGCAGCCGTTTGACCCCCGACCTCTGTAATGGAGTCACATTATTCACTGACAACGATGAGAGCGGACCACAGAGGACTGGAGAGACATCGTTTATCTCATTTATTCATGTTTTATTTACTCTAATGTCAGATTTGTGCTTTGCTTCTCTCCTGTAACAACTGATAATGTAACAATGGCCAATAACTTATTCATTTTAGCAATTTTAAAAGTAATGAAGCCAACATTTTTGAGCCAATAATGCTGACTATGCAACAGAGACACTGACAAAACATAAGAAGTCTCTTGGATAAAAGACAAAATATCTAAAACTCTAAAATCCAACACCAGTTGATTTCTTTTTTAAGTTTTTTGTTGTGATGTCGATAGTTTGGATCACTAAGAGAGAATTAATAATATTCTAGATCAAACATTTTGTGCAAGAACTACAACTGTATTAAGCCTACGAAGCCCTTTGAGGCGATTTTTGTTGTTGATACTGAGCTGCATAAATAAAATTGAATTGAATATTACAACTATAATTAACTATGACATCTCCTAAACCTATTTCTGATGAACAAACTGCACAAAACTGCAACAAATAATAAAATAAAATAAAAATACTTACATTTTCAAAGGATTTTTTTTTAATGCTAGGCCAGTAACGTAATAACTTGTTACATTATTGGCTCAAAAAAGGTTATTACACTGTTGGTTGTTATTACAGTATTGCTTGCTGCACCCCCTGAACTCGAAGATCCTTGGTCCGGGTCCAGGTCTGGGTTCTCCAACTGCATTTACATTTACAACCATGACATCTTTGCATGACCTTTTTGGTGTTATTGTTGTCTTTCAAACAGAACCACAAGTTTTGTTGCAGAAACATAACATTGTTCCTTTTATTTTGAGAGACTTTGTTGATGACACTGCGCCAGCGCTTTCTCTTCACTTCTTTTTTCACTTTGACATAACTCTTCAGCCAAGATCCCCCTCTCTTGTTTTTGGAAAAGCTCTTTTAAACTCGGGCCAAAGTGTTGAGCAGTGATTGACGTTTAGCCGCCTTCCCTCGCGATCATTAACACCGGCCCCACGTCGACACAAACCTCCGCACAAAGACGAGAGGATGAGCCGCGAGCGAGGGCAGAGTCGTACGAACCGTGGGAGAAACACACTCTTCTGGACGTCCCGTTGTGGAGAGGATTAGGCTTTAGACTCTCTCATCCTTTGGACAACACTCTGTGGAGTCAACAGAAAAGTTGCCCCAATAAAGTCTTAATACAGGAAATCTGCTGGGGTTTAGGTTTCTGTTAGAAGTAGTCAGAGCTTTAAGTGGACAAAAAGAAGTCCTGGTTTTCTTATTTGCCTTCATCAGCTCTTATTTATGTAAAAGAAAAGTGTTTGATCATTTCATCTACCATATTTTCCAGACTATAAGTCGTACTTTTTTCCATCATCTGGCTAGGGGTGTGACATATACTCAGGTGTGACTTATATATTAAAATATTTCAGGTGTTGGTTAGAGGGCGCTCTAGGCTTGTGTAGCAGCATCTGCTGCACCTGTACCACTGACAATTTAAAATGTAAACATTACCGCTAACAAGCTAACCAGCGGCGCTTCGTCTACCTCCGGAGTTGGCGGAGTTGTTCAGAAGCGACGCCGAGGATGAAGAATTTAAAGGATTTAGTGATTAGGAGTGAGATGGTGAGTTTGGTGAACTTGTTATATTATGTTCTTTATGCTATAGTTATGTGAATAACTGTTAATATATTACGTTAACATACGAGACACCTGTTCAGTTCGTTGTTTATGCTTCATGTAGCTGAATAACCATCAACGTGTTACGTTAGCATAGCGCACACCTATTCAGCCTGTTGTTCTCTATTCTATTATTACTATAACTTGTCTTTCAACATGAAATGTCTGTTCTTGGTGTAGGATTTTGTAAAATAAATTTCATCCAACAAAATGCGATTTATAGTCCAGTGCGACTTATATACGTTTTTTCTTCTTCATTATGCATTTTTTGGTTAGTGCCACTCCAGAGCCACTTATAGTCCGGAAAATACGGTAGTCCTTTTGGGGCCTGACTTGCTCTTAACAATGCCACAACTCTCATGTTATGAAGTTAAATTACACAGAACTAGAGTTACTGCAGTTCCCGCTCATATTAACCTAAAGGCTGTGCACCTCTACATAAAGCAACAGCCCTTTGTGACAAACACAGTGGTTTTATTGAGCAAACTGCTGTGCACATCCCTCTGTCTTCTGTAGGAGTTTGTTAAGATTAGTTTCTGTTCGAGTTTAGCTCAGAGTTCGCGTTTCCTTTGAGGCGGTTGAGAGATACGTGCCGAGAGAGAGCGGTGATGTGAGACGAGGCTATTTCTCTAAAACATGTTTTACTCACGGTGAGGTGAAGTGGGGAGAACAGGGAGCTCAGGGAAGTGGTGGAGCCGGAGGAATATTTAGAAGTGGTATGTGGTGTGTTCTGGGTTTTCACAAAGCAACGGGAAGAATGTACTGCCCCTTTGAGAAGAGCAGGTACACTAAAGGTGAGGTTTTACAAATACGCTAGATGGTCACTATTAATAATAATAATAATAGGTTGCTTTTCTACTTCTGTGGGTACTCAAAGCGCTTTACATCAAGGAACCATTCAACCACTCACACGTTCATAAAGCAGCGAGTGCAGACACCGAAGGCAAGGAGGGTTAAGTGTCCAAGGACGCAATGGTGGGAGCGGGGATTGAACTGCCAACCTTTGGGTTAGTGGACGAGCGTCTGTACTAGGGCTGCACGATGTGAGTATAACATGCGTTAGTCGATAATTATGTTGAATATTGCAATAACGATAGTATTGCGATATTTTTCTGACAGTTAAATTCACGTAAAACAGATCTAGACCTTGTTTAGTCCAAGTTTAGACCTAGTTTAGTTCTGGTAAATTCACAAACAAAACTGTAAAGCCCTGTATTCACAAGTCAAAACTGCGTCAAAATCTCAACTTAACGCAGACTAAAACAAGGCTAAATTGTGACTAAATTAATTAAATTACCACTAAAACTGGACTTTTTAAACATTTTTATTTAGTCACAACACATTTTCTTTTAGGGCTCTGGTAGGAAAATGATTCTTCAGCATAAATCTCTGTCAGATTGATACGATACCGATGTTGCGTTTGCTGATATTGCAATAACGATAATTTTGCGATATATTGTGCAGCCCTAGTCTCTACCAACTGAGCTACTGCCGCCCCTCTTGGAGTGTTCCTGCTCACTTAACGCACTGAAGTAGTCGTTTTAGTTTAGCCTAACAGAAGCAGGCTACCCCTCTGGCAGCTCCCTTTTTTGTCCTCAAATTTTTACACCAGATGCCCTTCCTGGTGCAGCCCTCTCCATTTATCCGGGCTCGGGAGCGGCGCTTCTTCTGCAAAAGCCCGAAACACTGCATGGCTCTGCTCTGAATCAAGCGCTTTTTGGCTCTGTGTGTCCTGGTTCCTGGTTAGTGGTTTGTTCCCCCGCCTTTAGCTCAGGAGGTCAGGCGTTCTCTTCCCCCGTGTGGTGCCAAAAACTCCAACCTAAAACCAGGGCTGTACAATATATCGCAAAATTATCGTTATCTCAGCAAACGCAATATCTGTATCGCAAGAATCTAAATATATCACAATAACACTGTGGTCTTCCATCTGACAGAGATTTACACTGAAGAATCATTTTCCACCAGAGCCTTAAAAGAACATGTGTTGTGACTAAATAAAAATGTTTAAAAAGTCAAGTTTTAGTGGTAATTTAATTAATTTAGTCACAGCTTAGCCTTGTTTTATTCCTGGTTTAGTCTGTGTTAAGTTTTGATTTTGTCGCTGTTTTGACTTGCACTGCAAAAAATCAATATCTAGCATTAGTTGAAATGACTTGAATTCAGATTATTAACCTTGATTTGAGTATTTTTTTACTAGATTAGATTTATTTACTTACTAGGCTAGGTTATTTGACTTATTTCAAATCATTTCTGTGTTAATTTTAAGCCATTTTTACTTATTTCAAGCAAAATTATCTGCCAATGGGGTAAGAAAATTCCACTTACCCCATTGGCAGATAATTTTGCTTGAAATAAGTAAAAATGGTTTAAAATTAAGACAGAAATAATTTAAAACAAGTCAAATCATCTAGACATATTAGTAAATAAATCTAATTTGATAAAACATGACTCAAATCAAAGTTAATAATCTGAATTCAAGTAATTTTAACTAATGCTAGATATTGATTTTTTCAGTGTGTAAATACAGGAACTTACATTTTTGTGAAATGTAGTGAATTTGTTTGAAAATTAGGCTCTTTTTTCAAATATCGCAAGAATATCGTTATCGCAATTTTCAACATAGTTATCACATATCGCATGTTTTCTCCATATCATGCTGCCCTACCTGAGAGATACATTTTAAACCACACCTTTGTAAATAAAAGGGATGTTGGTTAAGAAAAAGGTTACGACCAACTAAACTACGGCGCAGTTTAATCTCACAAAGACAAACCCTAAAATGCTCATTAGATTTATTGACAATAGTAACATCTGTTAAAGCCTGAGCTATCTTTTTAACAGCCATGAGGCGGAGTCAGGAGAATATGGATTATTGTAGTCACCCTCAGGTCATTGAGCCTTTCACAAACTTCACTATAATCTCATAGATTTCCTTTATAATAAAAGACTAATAATGGGTCTAATTTATTCAGATCCTGACCAACTCCAATGAATGTACACATAAAAGACTCTTCATAATGCATTTGTTTGTTTTTATGATGTGTGGTTGCTTCCATTGTTGTGCTGCTTCATTGTTTTTAATTCCGCTTTGTTCAAATCGTTTTCCTCAAATCTACGTTGCCATGTTTCGGTTCAGATCAACCCGAAGTCGAGGGAGAAGCGCAATTATTTACTGCAAGCTGATCTAATCAATAACCGAGCAATGAGGAAGGAGGAGGAAGGAGGAGGAAGGAGGAGGAAGGAGGAGCAAAGTTAGTTCAGCTGTGATTTGAATAAAATGAGATCATATCAAGCCTGGGTTTTGCAGCTGGGACAGAGTCCTCAGAGTCGGGATAATCAGCCTGATTTACAATAATAAGCCAGACCACAGATCATTTTCCCATTCACACAGAAAAACAAAACAGATTGGGACATCCAGTATTTTACATTAGGCATTTCCACACATTGGTTTAGTCTGCACTATGAAATATTAGATTGGAAATTTATTATTTTTAGACATGGTTTAGACCTCGTTTTTGACCTGGATTAGTCCTAGTTTAAACCTGGGTTAGTCTTGGTTTAGACCTGGGTTAGTTCTGGTTTAGACCTGGGTTAGTTCTGGTTTAAACCTGGGTTAGTTCTGGTTTAAACTTGGGTTAGTTCTGGTTTAGACAGGGGTTAGTTCTGGTTTAAACCTGGGCTAGTTCTGGTTTAAACCTGGGTTAGTTCTGGTTTAAACTTGGGTTAGTTCTGGTTTAGACAGGGGTTAGTTCTGGTTTAGACCTGGGTTAGTTCTGGTTTAGACCTGGATTAATTCTAGTTTAGACCTGAGTTAGTTCTGGTTTAGACCTGGGTTAGTCCTGGTTTAGTCCTGGTTTAGACCTGGATTAGTCCTAGTTTAGACCTGGATTAGTCCTAGTTTAGACCTGGATTAGTCCTGGTTTAGACCTGGGTTAGTCCTGGTTTAGACCTGGATTAGTCCTGGTTTAGACCTGGATTAGTCCTAGTTTAGACCTGGGTTAGTCCTGGTTTAGACCTGGGTTAGTCCTGGTTTAGTCCTGGTTTAGACCTGGATTAGTCCTGGTTTAGACCTGGGTTAGTCCTGGTTTAGACCTGGATTAGTCCTGGTTTAGACCTGGATTAGTCCTAGTTTAAACCTGGTTTAGTCCTGGTTTAGACCTGGGTTAGTTCTTGTTTAGACCTGGATTAGTCCTGGTTTAGACCTGGATTAGTCCTGGTTTAGACCTGGATTAGTCCTAGTTTAGACCTGGATTAGTCCTGGTTTAGACCTGGTTTAGACCTGGATTAGTCCTGGTTTAGACCTGGATTAGTCCTGGTTTAGACCTGGATTAGTCCTGGTTTAGTCCTAGTTTAGACCTGGATTAGTCCTGGTTTAGACCTGGATTAGTCCTGGTTTAGACCTGGATTAGTCCTGGTTTAGACCTGGATTAGTCCTAGTTTAGACCTGGATTAGTCCTGGTTTAGACCTGGGTTAGTTCTTGTTTAGACCTGGATTAGTCCTGGTTTAGACCTGGATTAGTCCTGGTTTAGACCTGGATTAGTCCTAGTTTAGACCTGGATTAGTCCTGGTTTAGACCTGGATTAGTCCTGGTTTAGTCCTGGTTTAGACCTGGGTTAGTCCTGGTTTAGACCTGGTTTAGTCCTGGTTTAGACCTAAGTTAGTCCTGGTTTAGATCTGGATTATTCCTGTTCTATGGTTAAATCCTAGATTAAACCAGGATTATACAGTGGTCTTTACATTGAAATTAAGCCCATACCAGAGCAGGACCAATGTAAGCCTCCTGAGTACCATGTACCAACAGTGGCACACGTCCCACAGCTTGAGAACCTCCGGTCTAATTTCTTCACTAATTGGTTCTCAGGGTCCGTTGCCTGCTGCGGTTCATTTGCTCTGAGCCCACCGCAGCGTGGCTCTCTGTGATCCTCCCTTTTCGGTCACGCCTTCCTTCCACAAACATCTCAGCCCTGGCTTCGTCTAAATCCTGCTTTAAAATGACTTCCTGGGTCTATTATTTCTGAGGGGGGAGGCTAATCTTGGGTCTTCTCTGGACTAAACACGAGGGCATTGAAGTGCATCGCATGACAAGAAGTGAACCAGAGCTCGCCGTCCCGTGCACCAGAGTCACACGCCGCTTAGCAGATTATTAAACCCGGCGCAGATGATTGAGGTCCGTCCAAAACGAGGGGGTTTCCAAACAGACCGCTGACGTTTTGGTGCCAGAAAGTTAAATTAAATGCACTAAAAATCTCCAGCTCTAGGGCGCAGTCATTCACAGATTCAGTCGGCATGGATCCCCTTCTTGACACAACCCTCTCCATTTATCCAGGCTTGGGACAGGCTGGATTTGGCTGTCGAACTTAATTGTGTACAAGGGCTTTCTCCCATTAAAAATGCACTTAAAGGTCTATATTCGGGTTTTATTTGTATTTTAAAACCAGTCTTGGTCACCTTCAGAACTTTATGTGACTGAAAGAGAACGTTACCAATAATTACTTTACACTGCCATAAAGAAACAGCAGTCTTTTGAACATAAACATAGAAAAAAGAGCTACTTCCTTAAACTTTTTGCCTTGTGCCATTTTACTCCAAAATGAAAAATGTCTTTAAGGAATCAATGGAAACAGAGCTGTGCACCGTTTTTTGTTGTTTTTTTTTTTGGGATAAATGAATAAGAGCAGACTGGATGTAGAGGGCTTGTTGTTGATTGGTCAGTGCTTCCTGGAGTGGGCGGGGCTTCGAAGGAGAGGCGAAGGTTGAAACCAAGACTAACTCAGTACAAAAACAGGATAAAATCAGGTCTAAACCAGGACTAGGCCCAACTAGAGCCGGACTAAAACTGGCTCTAAATTAAACTTAATCAGGACTTGAACTGCAAAAGACTCCTGAGTACATCCAGTGGTACCTGCTCCACAGCTTGAGAACCACTGTTTTTAGTGCTTCTGTCCCATTACGAAGACCTAACGTCATTCTCTTAAAGCACACAGGATTAGTTTTAGGGTCATTTCACGAAATCGGTGCCTTTTGCGTCCCTGAGAAATAATTAGTCACAAAATTGCTAAAACAGTAACTTAAAATTGACTTTAAAAACATAACATTATTTTGTACTGTTATATTAATATTACAACAAATTAAAAGCAATTATATATTAATTTAAATATTTAAAATTACATTTCTGTTGATAAGCGTGAGGTTTTTGGCCTGTCCCTCTCTAGAATTAACTTTCTTCTACAGGACTTATGTGTAAAATGATAGTTTTATTTTTTTTAATATTGGTCAGTTTAATCTTATTATACAACATAACTGTTGTCATAAATATACACATTATTTTTATAAAATTTAAACCATTTGTCCCCCGATCTCTTGTCATTCCTGTTACCTTTACTAAAAACCCCCAATAAAATAATGGAATGTGTATTTTCCTAATTTACAGGAGGTTGCATAGTTTTTTCTACCAGGTTTAAGCAAAAATGTCTATTTTTATCTCTTCTATAATATATATTTTTGATGTTTTATGAGGTTGGACTGAGGAGGGGTTAGCATACAATGTCAATCCTGTTTTACCATTTGAATTAAAGAATTATGTATTCAATCTAAAGTGAGCAATGTACTTTCTAAGTGTCCAACATCTGCTTATGTGCCCTGGAGTATAACCTAGAAACGAGCAAATTAGCTTGAAATTGTCCTTCCTGTTACTGTGTCAGTGTAAAAATCAAAAAAGAGACTGATTTCATGAAGTGGATTCTTTATCTTTGTCTCGGTAGAGCTGCTCATCCACTAACCAGAAGGTTGTCGGTTCAAACCCCACTCCCCCTGTTGCATACTGAAAACATGCGATATTCAATAACTATGTTAAAAATTACGATAACGATATTATTGCGATATTTGAAAATAGAGCCTACTTTTTGAACATAGTAAGTTAAATTCACTACAATTCATAAAAATGTAAGTTCCTGTATTTACAAGTCAAAACAGCCACAAAATCAAAACTTAACACAGAATAAACCAGGAATAAAACAAGGCTAAGCTGTGACTAAATTAATTAAATTACCACTAAAACTGGACTTTTTAAACATTTTTATTTTGTCACAACACATGTTCTTTTAAGGCTCTGGTGGAAAATGATTCTTCAGTGTAAATCTCTGTCAGATGGAGACCACGGTGTTATTGTGATATATTTAGATTCTTGCGATACTGATATTGCATTTGCTAATATTGCGATAACGATAATTTTGCGATATATTGTGCAGCCCTAGCGTTGAGCACCCATGGAGGTGGAAAAGCGCTGTATAAAAATGTTATATAAGGGATTAGGGTTTTGTTTTGTTTTTCAGTGGAAAGAGTATTTACCTATAAACTAGAAAATCTTTGCATTTGAATCCAGGTCTTGGTTTTTATTTTTACCATTGTGAGTCTAGTTTAGATTTCTTTGTCCATAGCCTTTCTTAAAAACCTGTGCAGAGAACATTTCCTTTATTTCGCCTCAGATCCACCCCCCCCATGGTCCAAGTCCAGCCTGCAGGACTAGACCCAGTCCACGTCTCAGCGGGAGGAGTAAGTGTTCTGCTTCAGTAATGATCTCTGAAAGTGAAGCTGGAGTTAAAAATACCTCATCACCGCTCTCTTCTCCCCCTTTTTTTTTCCTCGTCTAAAGCAGATTAATTAAAAGCGAGCGCCTCTTATCGCGGGGCCGTACTGTAAGCCTCGGGGGGATACGGCCTCCCGAGAACGCTGCTAATTCCAGCCGTTAGGAATCTCCAAAGATTATCTCCGGGAGAAGATAGTGCCGCGAACTGTCACTCACTTCAGCTGAACCGTTGTTTTGGTGGTGTTTCTGTTTGGAGCTGGACGCCAAAGGGAGACACTCAGAGATCAGACAGTTGGTTCAGATTTTGGAAAGTTTTTTTTCTTGCACAAAATGAGGGAATAGCTTTTTTTTTCTCCTTTTGACTAATTCATTCTAGATTTTTTTGTTAGTGGTTAGTGTTAGGGGCTAAACAAGGGGAAAAAAGTAAAAATACGGCGCGTAAGAGGGGCCCCCTGCCTCAGAAACACTTCGTCTAGCAACTTCCTGTCCGCCACCCAAATTAATTCATTCGTTCATCTTGTTTCTCCGGCCAGAGCTGGGAGACCACGAGTTCACGGGAGAGGAGCGAGTTTATGCTGGAAGTTAAGAGCTCATGCGATAATAACAACGTTTACAGGGAACTGCAGGTAAAAAGCCACGTTTGCCTCTGACCACGATCTCTTGTTCATTTAGAGATTATTTGGCGATTTAACCACAGTTAAAGCTCAAATGTCACAGAAATATTACTTCAACCCTGGGTAAGGACGCTACTTATATAAATACTTTCATTTTACTCAGGTTCTGTCCGATGACGTCTGTGACCTGTGTCCTCAGTTAAGACGTAATGTTTACAGCGATGTGAGCGAGAGGCTGCACTACGGAAGCGTATTGCGTTCACCTGAAAAAAAAAGTTTCTGTTTTAATGAGCAAAGTTAATTCTGTTTTTATGAGAAAAGTTCTGTTTTTATGAGAAAAGTTAATTATGTTTTTCCGAGTAAAATAATTGTATGTTTTTATGTGGATAATGGTCCTTATTATCTTGTTCCACTTTTGGGGGGAGAGGAATTCAAAGTCAATCGTAAAGACCTGAGATGTCTGCGCAGAGTCGACAAACTAATGATTATACGTCAATATTACTTAACGAAAGCACAATCTCCAGTGTCTCAAGCCTAGAGTAAAATAAAACCGTATTAAACGAAGTAGTTGGGACATTTACGCCCTTTCTTTAGCGAGCAACTCTTCAATACGAGCTAAACCTTTACTGGTTGTGATAGACATGAATTTACTTTTGTCATAAAAACCCAAGTTATTTATACTCATAAAAACAGAACTTTTCTCATAAAAACAGAACTTTTCTCATAAAAACAGAACTTTTCTCGTAAAAACAGAACTAACTTAGCTCATTAAAACAGAAGCTTTTTTTTTCAGGTGAACGCAATACGCTTCCGTAGTGCACAGTGTTTTTATTTTGAAATTTACCGGATCCTCTTCACTGGACCCAGGTCTGACTTCCTGTCTGGCTCTGCTCTGTTCAGCTTTATACCTGATCTGTTTTTCTGTCAGAGCGGAGACATACTGCGACGCAGCCGCTGTGAACTCATGCGTTGACTTGCTTTGCGTCTGTTTCTTGCGGGAGTCGTACGGGACACGCAACAGATTCAGTGTGACTTGGGTTTTAGAGTCTATGGGAACTACTTTGGATAAGGACGGAGCGTTCTGTTTTCTGCGTCCACGGCGATGGTGGTTAAGCAACTGGAGGGCAGCGGCTACTGTCGTCGTGTCCCTGGGCAAGACACTAAGAATGTGTCAGTGTGACTGTGTTTGGTGGTGGTCAGAGAGGCCGTAGACGCAGAGTGGCAGCCACACTTCTGTCTGGGTTTTTTTAGGAGTTTTTCCTTACCGAGAAGGAGGGTCTAAGGATGGGAGTGTCCTGGGTCTGTTTAGTTTAGTTTAGTTATTGTTTGTGTTGTTTGAATGTGTGTTTATGTTTGATCAACTGTTTGTGAAGCCTTTGAGGTGACTTTTGTTGTGATACTGGGACATACAAATAAACCTGAATTAAATTGAAATGAATTGTCAGTCATTGGGGCAGAGCGGTTAGCGTTCTCGCCTCCCAGCAAGGAGGTCATGGGTTCGAGCCCCGGGCGGACCAATACACACCATCACACGACCTCCCCGTGTTACCGTGGGTTCTCTCCGGGTTCTCCGGCTTCCTCCCACCGTCCAAACACATGGATGCATGTGTTCCATGCATGTGTTAGGAGAATTGGTGACTCTAAATGTCCCCTAGTGAATGAATGTGAGAGTGAATGGTTGTCTGTCTGTGTTCGTCTCTGTGTCAGCCCTGAGACAAGCTGGCCCCTGTCCAGGCTGCACCCCGCCTACGGCCCAAAGTTGGGACTCCAGTCACCCGCGACCCCCAACGGGAATAAGCGGTAGAAAATGAATGAATGAATGAATTGTCAGTCTGCCCCAGGGCAACTGTGGCTACAGAAGTAGCTCACTCCCACTGAGTGTGTGACGAGTGAATGAATAATGCCATGTAAAGTGCTTTGGGTTTCTAGAAAGGCGCTATATAAATCCAAGGCATTATTATTATTTATTAACACAGCTCTACAGTCACAGCAGAAAGAACGACTGAACTTCTAAAGGAGTGACCAGAGCCTAAGTTAATCATGTTTTATTCAAAGACTGAACAGATTTACTTCTATTTTCACCTCATTTTTTCCCCTCTTTTTCACTAAATGTGGTTCAGTAAGGAAAATTCCCACACTGTCGTACTTGCAAATGTGCGAGTTTATTAGGACTCAACAAGCGACGTTTCGGCACTAGGCCTTCATCTGGCAAAAGGTGGAAAAGCTCTGGGTGGCCATCTTAAATAGGGAGTGGCTAGCACCCAAGGGTGACAGGTCATTCATTGAGCAGTGAACAATAAAACATACAATTATGATATTAATATTATACAAATAAATGATGAAAAAACATTCCATTCATTATATACGTGACAAATCTTTGAATAAATACTGTCAATATATATATAAAAAAAGTGGTTAAAAAACCGTTGTCAATGCCGCCATGTTTTTTGTTACCGTTGCTCTTTTTCTTCCGCCTTGGTAAAATCTTTGACTGTCGCCAATCGCCCCCTACTGGTTATTTAACATAACACACACCTTAACATAGAAAACAGTTGGAAGTATGAATATTGACTTGGAGCAGATGGTTTACGTACGAAAAGGGAGAATAAATGCGCCTTAAGGTGGTTTCACATAATCGTAATCGCAGGGCAGACGGAGACAAACATTCACTCCTATTCAAGATACAATTTGCCTAGATTTCTGTGCTGAAAAGTATTTTTGTTTGTCCTTCTCGCCACATTTGAGACATCTGTGAGCACTTAGACGTTACAGCCAAACGCATCCATAAACTCAGATTAATATCAGGCTGAGTTACTGGAACAACGTGGTTAAATCTTTCTCTTTGTCTTTGCTTCTGAGGTTTTCAGGTGGAAATCCCCTCACATTCACTTTCCACCATTTTGTTCGTTATCGTCAGATCGTAGCCCTGGGATTTCATTAAGATTAAAGAGCGTGAGTTTTTTTTTTTTTTTTTATAGAGGTCGAGCTTGAGGCTAAAAAAATTCCAAAACAAAGAAATGTAAATGAGCTGAAAATGGTGCAAATGAAGCTGGAGGAGACAGACGGGACGTGGGTACTGTCTGAGACTGAACCAGGCCTGTGGGAATGAGCGGATTTTTAGGATATTTTAGGTCTGGGTGATGTTTAATGATGTTGAGATTTACATATAGTTTTAATTCTTTAGGAACCTCTAGTTACACACAACCTGGACTAAGTGAACATGTAAATTTAGAGCATACGTAGGTCTTCTTTTGTTAATTTTTTAGGACATTTTCAGGGACAGTTAGTATTTAGGAAACTGGGATTTGTCCAAGTAACGTTTTTAGTCTCTTTTACTGACCTGATTGAGTATAACTGTGTTTTTATATTGGTTGATTGTCTACAAATGTCATTAAATAAAGTCAAACAGTCTTTACAAGAATCGGAAAAGGGCTATATTCTACAAAATCGACTTTTCTTCTCTTTCTCCCATGTTATAATGTTGCTCCCTCATCAAAAACAGACCTGGAGTTGTGTTCTGTTTCATTCTCGTTTGTTTGAGTATTCCTGTATTTTCTGGCGCTGAGTTTATGAGGCCTCAGAACACTCAGTTTGCACAAAGCCCCGCCCACTCCAGGAAGCACTGTCCAATCAAAAAGCCCGCTACATCCAGTCTGCTCTCATTCATTTATGCAGAAAACTGTGTACAGCTCTGTTCCTCACAGACATTTTTACTTTGGAAGGAAACTCACGAAAAATGTTTAAGGAAGTAAAAAGCTTTTTTTTCTGTGGTTCTGTTCACTCTGATTATTGGACACATAATGTTTTTAAAGGTTACTTTTTTGTTTTAGAGGAGACCAAGACTGCTTTAAAAATATAAATAAAAGCAGAATACGTACGCTTTAATGTAATAACTGCATCAACATGTCTCGGGCCTGGTTCACTTAAAAAGAACGGCTAAAAATTTAACTTAATTTTCTATTTTATTTTATTTTTTTTAATGGAGATGTAAGAGAAATGACACACATTACTGACACTGCTTCTCTCTGTGGTTCCAGGCTGCAGCCGTTCATCACCGGACACAAACCTCCAGCCAAGAAGATGGCAGTGGACCAGGTCAGACCTCTGCTCTCTGCTCTGTCACGCTCTCCTCTGTCCTCGTGCACGCTCCTGTCCCCGTGCACGCTCCTGTCCCCGTGCACGCTCCTGTCCCCGTCCCCCTGCTCCGTGTCTCTGACAGCTCTCTGCGTCCTCTGTACTCAGGAGACAAACTCTCAGAGAAGCAGAGGCTGCCCACAAACCTCATGAAGAGAAACTAACGATGGAATAATTAGGCTTTGATTTAAACAAACAAACAAAAGGATATGACTAAACGAAACCAAACATCAATCTAAACTAGGGCTAAACCAGGACTAAACCAGGACTAAACCAGGACTAAACCAGGACTAAACTAGGTCTAAACCAGGACTAAACCAGGACTAAACCAGGACTAAAGCAGGACTCACTAGAGGATCAGATTGAGAAACACTGCCATTTTATAAAATTATTATTAAAGAGCAGTTTTATATAAAATAAAAGGAAAATTGCATTAATGTCTTATTCTTGTTGGAGATCCCTGTAACTATAAAGTGATGTAATGATTTGAAGCAGCCTGTAGTTTTTAGTTAGAGCTTTTATCTCTTTTATTTGAGTGTCACCCACACAGCAGGCCTCCAGTCTTCAGCCGTTTCTCTGAAGGTTGTCGCAGCTCCGTCCGTCTCCTGCTGGACGTTAAACCCTGATTGCTTCTGCCTCCCGTCGGGCGAACGAGGACGAGATAAATCTGTCTGAAGCTAAAGCTGAGGTCCTCTTTGTCTCTGCTCGCCCTTCTCTTATTGCCTCCGCTGCCTCCTGGGTCTGCTCTGAGCGCTGTCTGTCAGGATCCTGAAATAAATATCGTCCTAAAGTCTGAAGTAAAAACGTCAGCAGTTTTAGAGGTCGGTGGAAAGAGAAGTGTGCTTTTCTCTGAGACCACTGAGAGGTTACGAGCCCAATAAAGCTGTGTCCTCCCACAGCTGAAGTCAGGTCTGAATGGCTTTGTTTAGCTCCTGTACCCCCAGGACCTGTTTAATCCTGGTTTGGACCCAGCTTAGTCCATGCCTCTTCAGCAGAATATATATATTTATATTATCAAACGGTGCATTTTCATAAATATTTAAAGTATGAACTGAAAACAACAGTGGACTTTCTCCGGTGAGTACTGTATTTTAAATGATCGGTATCGGATCAGGAGCCAAAACAAGTTGATTGGGACATCCCTTGTGTAAACAGGCCCTTAAGTAGCCTACTTGTAAACACTCATTAAAATCTAAAATGTTTCAAAGTCAAAAAGCTTCATGTGGACTTGGTTTCAGCTCTTCTCTCACAACTTTAAAATAATGAACTTGTGCGGAGATATTTTCGCTCTAAACTCTGCACTTTGGACCTAAATGAGACGTTTTTCGGCGCCGTTTTTCATCTTTAGCGCTAATGATCCGAGCGAGAAGAAAGAAGTTTAATGTGGGCCCCAGCTTTGAAGCGTCAAAGCCTCAGGACTGTCCTAGTTCTGAGAGAGGACGGACTTCCACCGCAATCATCGACCGAACGAGGACCAGAGGAAAATAAGAGAGAGGAGATATGAAATAAAAAGTTTTATCAGTAACATATAAACTTTTCCACCAGCACCGGCTCAAAATACAAAACAACGCATCTATAGAAAATTATAAAAGATGTGAGACAACTACAGTCGCCTAAATAAAGGGCAGGCTGTAGGAAAAGCTGCTAACTTCACAACACGATTTCATATTACCGTATTTTCTGGACTATAAGTCACACTTTTTTCCATCGTCTGGCTAGAGGTGTGACGTATACTCAGGTGTGACTTATATATTAAAATATTTCAGGTGTTGGTTAGAGGGCGCTCTAGGCTTGTGTACCAGCATCTGCTGCACCTGTACCACTGACAATTTAAAATGTAAACATTACCAACAACAACTTAGGCTATAAAGACAACTGAGAAAGAGCGGAATAATTGGAAATGGAACTGATGCTGAGTCTGACGACAGCCACGCAGAGGAGGAAGCGGCGCTTCGTCTACCTCCGGAGTTGGCGGAGTTGTTCAGAAGCGACACCGAGGATGAAGAATTTAAAGGATTTAGTGATTAGGAGTGAGATGGTGAGTTTGGTGAACTTGTTATATTATGTTCTTTATGCTATAGTTATGTGAATAACTGTTAATATATTACGTTAACATACGAGACACCTATTCAGTTCGTTGTTTATGCTTCATGTAGCTGAATAACCATCAATGTGTTACGTTAGCATAGCGCACACCTATTCAGCTGTTGTTCTCTATTCTATTATTACTATAACTTGCCTTTCAACATGAAATGTCTGTTCTTGGTGTCGGATTTTGTAAAAATAAATTTTGCCCAAAAAATGTGACTTATAGTCCAGTGCGACTTATATACGTTTTTTCTTCATTATGCATTTTTTGGCTAGTGCCACTTATGCTCCGGGGCCACTTATAGTCCGGAAAATACGGTATTTTATTCTGTGTGTCCCACACTGCCACTTACTGTTAGGGAGTGTAAATTGATGATTTATTTTTGAAAATTGAACTTTCTTTTTTTGCTCTGGCAAAGGCCCGCGACCCACCAGTTGAGAACCACTGGTTGTAAAGAGTTTATGCAACATTTTATTCGACCAAGACCTCACTGACCAATTATTCAGCCGTAGGAAAATGCTCTTGGGAAAATAGCTGTTGTAAAAATTCTAGCGCTCATGTGAGATAAAGAGTAGATTAATTACAACCCTTCCTGTTCTGAGCTAATTAAAAACTTGTTAGAGCTGTTGCCGTGGTGATCTGTTCTCTTCCCCCTCCTCCACTCTCGCTCCTCTGCCACATTCCCGTCCCTGCGTCTCCCATTGTCCCACCGCGTCACGTGTCGTTATGAATGGGACGACAGAGCTCCGCCCACGAGACCTCCGTTACCCCGGCGACTCCCCCCCCGGGAACGCCGCGTCCCCATTGGCCGCCTCCGTCTCCACAGTTATGTAACGCAGAGGCACAGAGAAGCTGCTGTGTGTGTTTTTCTTTCTCGTCTCTGAGCAGGAACCATTTTAATCGAGGTGTAATTAGTCAAGTGCGGAGCGTTTTTTTTTTTTTTAGGAGGAAATGATGAGAGGACAGAGAGGTCGTAGCCATGAAAACCCAAATGAAACTCTGAAATATTCAACAGCAGTCTGGGAACTGCGACGCCTAAGCCAATATTTAATAAGGACTGCAGTTTCCCACACACAGCCAGTGGAACGATCCTGTCCCAGATCAGATTCCAACTCTGTACAAATGCAATTTAAGGAATAATCCTATATTTTGTGTGGGCAGAGGAAATGTGTTGGTGATAGTAATTTATTCTCCATGAGAGGTAACTCTTAGTTAGGAGAAGCAGACAGGAGCAGTGACTTTGTGTCCAGTGAAAATCTATTTTAACTTCAGCTTCTCTAAACTCCTCTCAGTGCATGTGTAGCAGCAGTAGTAGTAGTAGTAGTAGTAGTAGTAGTAGTAGTAGTAGTAGTAGTAGTAGTAGTAACAATAGCATTAGTATCAGTAGGAATAGTAGGAGTAGTAGTTGTACTAGTGCAGTAGCAGTAGCAGTACTAGCAGCAGGACTAGTAGCAGCAGCATTAGTAGTAGCAGTAGCATTAGTGGAAGTAGTAGTAATAGTAGTAGCAGCGTTAGTAGTAGTAGTAACAATAGCATCAGTATCAGTAGGAATAGTAGGAGTAGTAGGAGTAGTAGTTGTACTAGCGACGGCATTAGTATCAGTACTAGCAGTAGCAGCATAAGTAGTAGTACTAGCAGCAGCAGTAGTAGTAATAGTAGTAGCAGCATTAGTTGTAGTAACAATAGCATTAGTATCAGTATTAATATCAATACTAGGAGTAGTAGTTGTACTAGTGCAGTAGCAGTAGCAGTACTAGCAGCAGGACTAGTAGCAGCAGCATTAGTTGAAGTAGTAGTAATAGTAGTGGCAGCGTTAGTAGTAGTAGTAACAATAGCATTAGTATCAGTAGGAGTAGTAGTTGTACTAGCGACAGCATTAGTAGTAGTAGTACTAGCAGCAGTAGTAGTAGTAACAGTAGTAGCAGTAGCAGCAGCAGCATTAGGCGTAGAAGTAGTAGTACTAGCAGCAGTAGTAGTACCCACAGCTCTAAATGTACTTTGTGGAGTGCATTTTGCTGTAGTGACAGTACACGTTGTTACTCTGAAGTATTATTAAGTATAGTATTAAATATAGTATTAAGTACACTAAGTATTATGGCGAGCTGTGTTTTGTGCCTCAGTAAAATTTTCATCTTCTCTTTCCTGCAGATCACAGTAGAATATTTTGTGTTTGGTGCCTGTCCCGCAGCAGATGTCCTCCCTCACACCTCACACCTCAGAGCTCTGGGTTTCTCACCTTTTTAAATCTGTTCTCATTAAACCTGTGTATTCCTGTGTATTTCTGTGTATTTCTGTGTAATTCTCCTTGTTTTAAGCCTGATTTTAGCGCCTCGTCCTCTCTCCCTCTGTTTTGTCTCTGACCCAGTTAACAGCTCTCACCTCTAATTAGGCTCCGGCTCTATGTTTGTGCCGCCGTACGTCTTCATTTTGTTTTTATTATTATTTCGAGGTTGTTCTCTGTGCTTAATGAGGCGTCCCGCTTTGAGTTTAAAACCCTCGGAGATTAAATCAGAAGGGAACGAGAAGGACACGGCAAGAATAAAACGGTCTGCAGGTTTGCGATGTTGTGTATAATTACAGCAGTTGTCATTTTAACGGCGATAAAGAAATAAAAATGTTAACTTGTTTGGAGAATGTTCAAACACCAGATACAAGGGTGACCTAAAAAAGTGAATCTGCACACAAATTAATCTCGTAAAAAGAACTACTGCAGGGTTCGCACAGAAACATTTGGTCAGAACTAGTTAACCTGCAAAACAAAAACAGAAAAACAAACAAAAAAACAGGATAAGCAGCTGATGATGGATGATGACAGATCTTAATTTTTGTGTCAAACTAAAAGTGTTGACTCTGGTTCACCTCGTGATAAAATCTCTTACAGTGCTCAGTAGAGACACTGGCCATGTTCACACTGAAGAAAAAGTGACCTATATGTATTTTTTTGTCAGAATATTTGAATTAAATCACTTTTTAGCTCGTCCTTGGCTTCATTTTAAACCAGCGCCCACTGGAAATGGGATAATGTGTCGAGTAGCTACTTCAGTTTGTTGTGACAAAGGTCTAATGTGAGTTTTTACAACAGTGCCTTACTCCCAAATGTAGGAAAAGCTCTGAAGAGAAAAATGCAACTAAAACAGTGAAGAAGCCAGAGAAGTTACATAGTTCTGCTTTAATAATAATAATAATAATTAGGGATGTATCGATTCTTCGTAAATCGGCTAAAAATTGATGCATAAGAAAGAAATTTTGAATCTGTGCGGAAAAAAATTAATCGCAATGTCCTTTTAAACAGCGTGCATGTCACCAAAGTTTAATGGTGCGTAATCTGGCTCGCATTTTTGTTAGACATCATTACCTGAGCATTTTACAGAAGAGAAACATGAATTTATATCAAGTTTTAGTTTACAGGACTTGTAGAATCATTAGCCTGACGCTGGAAACGTGCCGGAAAGACTGCACCAGAGCTTCGTTACTCGGAGTGGTTCGGGAGAGCGCTCTCTCACCTCTCACACAGACGAAAGAGCGCACACACAGCGCACAGGGAACAACAACAACAAACCCAGGGCGAACAGAGAAACACACATCTGCAGGTTTTCTTTAGGCTGCACCTGTTCGCTCCGTTTGCCATCGTTCAGAAAGTAGCTTGTTGTTAGCAGTGTGCTAAAGGAAAGCTAAGTGGCTAACAACAGCTAAGGTTTATCTGAAGTTTCAGTGGCCCCTCCCCCGGAGCGTTTCCATGGAGATCAGAGTCTTTACTGAGGATGAGTCTTTCCTCACTGATATTTTTATAAAACTTGACTTTTATAAATGACTGAGGAGAGGATTCATGATGAGCTGCTTCTCTGTGCATTGCTTGCTACTGTAGCGTCTCTGTTTTTGAAGGAGAGTAGAAAGATGTTAATAAAAGTGGCTAACAAATTATTTTATATATTTGTTATTTTTACATGTCACTGTTTTAATATCTACTTTTTTAATTCACTTTTAGTTAATAAGAAATGTACAACAATTTAATTTTGATAAGGAGACACATAGGCTCTGTAAAAAAAATCCTTTTGGTCATAATTATACTGCAACTAAGTCTGCGAATAAAAATGGTAAAAAATTGTAATTGTGAACATAAAATTGTGAATCGAATCGTGACTTCAGTGCATCGTTACATCCTTAATAATAATGCAGTACCAACCTTTTGTTTAGTGTGCGAACGGCTCTACCTACTGAGCTACTGCCCGCTCTGGCAGACGTCCTGTTGTTGTAAAGTTTGATAAAAAAAGCTAAACACTTAAATAGTCGTCTACAGTCAGGGAGATCCTTTCTGTTTAAGTGTGAGCTGAAGTTTAATTCCTCTGCTGACCCTGCTCTGTTTTAATTTCACACTCGTTTGATGAACTCTGAAGGAGACTCCGAGCTTTAGGCCACGTTCTTCGGTTTAAACTGTGGACGCTGCACATTTCCGTCCTGTTTTAGACTTCGTGGTCACGCTCTGAGGCTGTGACCAAATATGGACTTCCTTGGAGATTATAGAGCTGTTACCTTTAATTATTCAAGATTAAAAAGATGTATTTTACTTGAAGCGTGGAGGGTTTTCACAGTTGGTTGTTAGACGTCTGTGAGCTGCAGTGGGACAAAGATAAAGTGCACAGGAAGGAAGCTAAAAAAAAAATCATCATGCATGTTTTATAGGGTTGAATAATTAATCATATTTGCAATTAAAGCACAATTCTCAACTCACAGCGGCCGCAGTTACAGCTTATTTTACTGTCATTATTTTTATGACTAACTATAGATCAGCAGGACATAATTTACACCACTCCTTTGTTATTAATATTTAAATACCACATGATGCACAGAGAGAGGCAGTGTTAGCATGATTACATACAAGCCTACTGTCATTTAAATTACAACAAAAAGGTTAAAAAAGATAAACAAATAATTGCCTTTACATGGAAAAATTCCAGTGGACGCAGTGTAAGTGATTCAATTTACAGAACTATCAACAACTTTAGCTTTAGAAAAAAATATTTATATATAAATATAAAGGTGAACATTTTACGGAAGCGTATTGCGTTCACCTGAAAAAAAAAGTTTCTGTTTTAATGAGCAAAGTTCTGTTTTTATGAGAAAAGTTTTGATTTTATGAGTAAAGTTAATTCTGTTTTTATGAGAGAAAAAATCCTGTTTTTCCGAGTAAAATAATTGTATGTTTTTATGTGGATAATGGTCCTTATTATCTTGTTCCACTTTTGGGGGGAGAGGAATTCAAAGTCAATGGCAAAGACCTGAGATGTCTGCGCAGAGTCGACAAACTAATGATTATACGTCAATATTACTTAACGAAAGCAGAATCTCCAGTGTCTCAAGCCTAGAGTAAAATAAAACCGTATTAAACCAAGTAGTTGGGACATTTACGCCCTTTCTTTAGCTAGCAACTCTTCAATACGAGCTAAACGTTTACTGGTTGTGATGGACATGAATTTACTTTTGTCATAAAAACCCAAGTTATTTATACTCATAAAAACAGAACTTTTCTCATAAAAACAGAACTTTTCTCATAAAAACAGAACTAACTTAGCTCATTAAAACAGAAACTTTTTTTTTTTTCAGGTGAACGCAATACGCTTCTATAACATTTTGCATTTTATGATTTTTTTATTTTTTTTTAAAGGATAGCCCCTTGAGATGTATCATTTCGTTTTTGAGGGAGTCCTAAACACAAACAAACGATGATACAGAAAACAAAAATACCATATATACAATACAATCACAACACAGAACATTCACACATCAGACAAAAAGCTCTGCAATTCTGTTCAACTGGAAACCAGCCCACTCCTACAAATGGACTACATGTTACTCAATTACAGTATATTAGAAATACAGTACTTGTTTTGTTTATTATGTTTAAAAATAAATAAAATGTTGGCCAAAAAAAAACTTAGTTACTGAGTTATTTGCTCCAAAGAAGGAGGAGTTTTCCCCTGGAGTTAAGTTGTGTTGGTTGTTCGGTTGCAAGGTTTCAGTAGTTTGGGGTTTGTCGTCGGCTGGAGTCAGTGGCAGAGTCGTTAGCCCTCCTGTGGACCCGGCCTGCTCCTCCTGATGTTCGTGGCCTGAGTGAAGCTGCTCAGTATATTTGCGTCCTGTCATATTGAACTATTACATTTATGAAAGACAACACAACTGTCTGAATGAGCTGAAACTGCTAAAGAATATTTTTTTAGTATTGTATTTTTGTTACAAGGTTAACAGTGGTGGAAGCTGAGAACATTTGATCCTGGGCTAACTCGCAGCGAGTCTCCATCATCAATCACTGCTCCCTTCACTCCCAGAGACGATGATTTTGGAGCATTTATCCAATCAGCATCTTGCATTTTTGCTATGAAAAAAACTGCTCTGAGAGTTTCTTTGAGTCTCAGTCTCAAAGGAATCCATTGAAGCTCAGCGTCCGCAGGATTTACCCAGCGTCTGCTCTGAAGTGAGAGGAGGATCACGTCACAGAAACAGATTAAACAGCTGATTAATGAACGACATACTCACGAAATTAAACACACTCTAGCGCGCTTTTAATGCAACTTAATATCTAATTTAATGAAATTCAACAGTGCGTATTGGACCATTTATTTTACCATTTTATTTTGTTCTCAATGAGCAATCGCCACTGGTTACAAGCCTATTTCAGAGGGTTTTAATTTACTACTTTTTGAAGAATCCTCAACATCCATGAGTGAGGAGTTACTCGTGGCCCAGAGGAAGCTCAGGAGGTGAACAAGACAAAACCTTTGAGGAACCACTGTTTTTAGAAACAGTCCACACAACACTGAAATAACACTGAGACCAGCTGCATTCTTCTAAAATAGCAACGCTCTCTACAATGCTTTGTTCCTCAGTTTATATGGAAGATGTAATAATAGACACAAGCAAACACTGACTATTGATATTGCAAAAATATTTCTGTCATGTGCTGTAATATTGTGGTTTAACTCTGAGGAAAACGGTGCAGGAGAACAGGAGCAAAATAAAACATAGCCCACTTATTTGTGTCTAAAAACAGATGTGGTTTATTTCCTCCAAGACTTTAATATTAAAATTATGTATTTGTTTTTGCAGCCGGCAGTGGGGCCCTCGAACCCGGTCCCGGTCCCGGTCCCTGCCCCCGGTGAGGCGCTGGTGGAGAGCGGCCCGGTGGCGTACGAGGAGGATCCGGCGGAGGAGGAGGAGGAGGAGGAAGAGGAGGCAGGCTGTGTCAGCGCCATGGAGCTGCTGGGGGCCACAGGTGAGTTCAGTGTTAGGGTTATTACTGCTGCAGACTGTTGACTTAAAGTTACTTTCATTCAACCAGCAAGTTTTTATTTTGACCAGAAATGACCCAGGCTTCTCCCAAAAGATAATAAGACGATGTACAAGAGGTGTCATTGTGGAAAAAATCTCTGCTTTTATTTGGATTTACAATAAAAGTATGAATAATTTCAGTCTTCACTGTATACAACACACTGGGAGGAGTTTTACTGATAATTCTTTTGTCACATTATTTTTTAAGGCTCCTTAAATTTTAATTGGGGTTTGACAAACACTGCTCACACTGTAAAACTACTGCTGGACAGACTAAACTTGAAATTTTACATTTTAGTAACTCATTCATTCATTCATTTTCTACTGTTTATTAAAAATTGTGGCTACTTAAGATACTAATTGGCTCGCAACCTTTAACAAATACTATCCACAGTGGCCAGTGAGCAAAAAAGTAAATGCCCAGCCCTGTGCGATTGTGTGATTGTGTGATTAGTGGTGGTCTGAGGCCGTTGGCGCAGAATGGCTGCCACGTCTCCGTCAGTCTGTCCCAGGGCAGCTGTGCTCACCACCGCCACCAAGTGTGACTGAGGAGAGAAGGAATATTGCACCTTGTAAAGCGACTTTGAGTGTCTAGAAAAGTGCTGTATAACACACATACATTATTTTTATTATAATCATGGAACAGTAAAATGTGCAAAATGATTTATACTAAAGCCTTGAAATATTTTTATACTTTATATTAGATTGGTAGATGATTATAAAACATAAACTTTCCTCTCGTTAGACATTTTATTCCCACAAACGGAGATGAAGCAACAAAATTTTGCTCTTTAGCTCCTGTAAGTGGCTACAGTTCAGGTTTGTTGCTGTTGGAATCTGGGTTGAAACAAATAACTCAGGACACAATATGTGCCAGCCCCAAGCCTGGGTAAATGGAGAGTGTTGTCTGGAAACCTGCCAAAGCACCCACGTGAATGACTTGTACCTCCTTAAATGAAAGGAAGCGGCCAAAACATGTTTAAATTTCCAGATTACCGTATTTTCTGGAGTATAAGTCGCACTAAGCCAAAAAATGCATAATGAAGAAGAAAAAAACGTATATAAGTCACACTGGACTATAAGTCGCATTTTTTTTGGGAAACTTATTTTACAAAATCCGACACCAAGAACAGACATTTCATGTTGAAAGGCAAGTTATAGTAATAATAGAATAGAGAACAACAGCTGAATAGGTGTGTGCTATGCTAACGTAACACATTGATGGTTATTCAGCTACATGAAGCATAAACAACGAACTGAATAGGTGTCTCGTATGTTTACGTAATATATTAACAGTTATTCACATAACTATAGCATAAAGAACATAATATAACAAGTTCACCAAACTCACCATCTCACTCCTAATCGCTAAATCCTTTAAATTCTTCATCCTCGGTGTCGCTTCTGAACAACTCCGCCAACTCCGGAGGTAGACGAAGCGCCGCTTCCTCCTCTGCGTGGCTGTCGTCAGACTCAGCATCAGTTCCATTTCCAATTATTCCGCTCTTTCTCAGTTGTCTTTATAGCCTAAGTTGTTGTTGGTAATGTTTACATTTTAAATTGTCAGTGGTACAGGTGCAGCAGATGCTGGTACACAAGCCTAGAGCGCCCTCTAACCAACACCTGAAATATTTTAATATATAAGTCACACCTGAGTATACGTCACACCCCTAGACAGAAAATACGGTAATAGGTTCACGCTCACTGGCACTGAAAACCTCAGACCTAATCCATCTCCTCTTCTGTGTCCAGTGTAAAGTGAGTTTGTTGGTATAAATTGCTGCTTTAATTATATTTTGAGAGCCTAAGTTACAGAGTGGAGCTCCAGATGTATTGCAGTTGAAACGAGCTCATCAATCCTGAGCGCTCGAGTGGTTTTTAGCTGTCACTGCTCCAACTTTACATTTTACTCACACACTCTGCAGCAAACTCCAGTCGCTTTTTAATGAATCTGGACTGACTTTTAATGAGGCCGGTGTGAGATTACATTTCTGATGTTTATGTTCGCTGCCTGTTAAACTTGAGGACCCACTTTTTCTTCTTCCTCTGCTGCAGTAAAATGAGCAGCAGCAGTAATGGGGTCAGGGGTCAAAAGTTTAAGAGTTTATCAGTTTGTGGTTGAAGGAGATTTACTGCTTTGACCTGATACTGTTCGTTTTAAAGTCACTGGAAAACAAAGACTGACTGTGAGATTTTGCATTTTTAAGGTTCTTTAAATATGACTGGGGTGAGGCTAAACAAATATTAGCCTTTATGGAACTCATTTTAACTCATTTTCAGCTCTATTTCCACCAAAACCAATTCAAGTAAACCTAATGTTGGACTAATGGCAGATTTCCAACAGCAGTCAGGCGTCAGGTGTGATCTGCAGTCTGTCAGCGCATCGCACCAAAGACTCGCCGCGACGCTGCGCTCAAATTAAGCTGAGGACACACTACACGATTTTTTGCCCGATTTTACAATGATTCACAGTTGTATCAGTCAACACCAGCTGCAGGGAATCGTAATCACCAGTCGGCCCTGAAATCCGTTAGTGTGTGATGTTCAAAGACTGGAATCGTCGCAAAAACCCGGCCAGACGTCAGTGGCAAGCAATCAAACACCGACTCTGGACCACACTCCTGTAGTGTGGGACGTTTACATCCAACTGGGAATTCATGGAGTCCAGCGGCCGATGAAAAACAGTTGATGGGACACAGGGAATAGCGTCAGGACGCAGACGAAGCAACAGGAAGCGGCGGGAAAATATAAGCGGGAATTTGAAGAAGAAAACATAAACAACCATCGGAAACACTGAAGAAAGTTGAGAGCTACCCAAGCGAAACTGGATACAAAGACGTTTTTTCTTTTTCCTTTTTTCCAAACAGAGAGCTGCGCACACAACGGCAACAGCGACCCAGGTAGCTCCATGTTTGTTTACCATTTAGTTGTGGCCAGAGTTTGCTGCGTTTGGTTGGTGACAGTTGCAGTTACAGATCTTGTAGTGTGTGAGGCGCAGTCTTTCAGTCGTCAGAACTAAATCTGCTGAAACCAGTCGTTAGTGTGAGCTCTGAGTCTTTTCAGAATCTGTAACCACTGAGAAAATCCTGGAGTGTGTCCCCAGCTTTAGGTTGGCATTCTATTTATGGAGCATCTACGCTGCGATCTGCGGAGCTACAGCCAGAAACACAGAAAACACGGAAAAGTTTCAAAATAAACTTGCACTACACCAAAAACAGTGGTAATGTAGGCACTGCACATCGAGAAGTTGATTCTTCAGGGGGAGAAATGTGAAGTAATTTGCAACACCAAGCAGCCATTTTACAGGACAACACGCAGAAGGAGAAGGTACGGGGCTCAGGACAGATTTGTGTTGAGATCCACACGAGCGGTGGCAGCGCTGACGTCCTCGGTGTAAGTTGACGCTTTTAAACTGATGTGCGTAAAACGATCTGCAGCTGCGACGCTCAATGTTCTCAGTGTAAAGTTGCCTCTCCTACGAAGCCCCGCCCACTCCAGGAAGCACTGACCAATCAACAACAAGCCCTCTACATCCAGTCTGCTCTCAGTCATTTATCAAGAAAACGGTGCACAGCTCTGTTTCTACTGATTCCTCACTGACATTTTTACTTTGGAGTAAAAAGCTCTTTTTCTATGGTTCTGTTCAAAACAGCGCTGCCCTCTGCTGGTCTCTTGTTTCTTTATGGCAGTGGTAAAGTTAATATTGTTCTCTTTTAGTCACGTAATGTTTTTAAAGTCTGTAAAACCTGCTGCTGTTCTAGAGGAGACCAAGACTGGGTTAAAAAGATAAATAAAAGCAGAATATTTATCCTTTAAACAGCGGTTCCCAAAGTGGGGTCTGGGGCATCCTGGTGGGCCGCAAAGGCACTGCACCCCAGAGTTCATCTACATTAAGTACATTTAAAAAAATTTAGTTAAATTAATTTTGAAGCAATTTTTAGCCATCAGTCTGTGATTTTGGTTGTATTATTTGTAGTTGTATTCAAAGTATTTTTGTAATATTATTTCTATTTTTATTGTTATCTGAATTAATTTTGTAGTATTATTTATAGTATTTTGGTAGCATTATTTTTGTAATTGTATTTATAGTTTTTTATTATTTGTAGTATTTTTTAAGTATTTTTGAGGTTGTATTTGAAGCAGTGAACCTTAAAGTTTTTATAAAAATCTCTGAGGGAAAACATGACAGACTTTTGAATTTAGTATAACAATAAGTTTTATTGTTGGGGGTCTGCGTGGATTTGTCTGATTTTTAAGGGGCCCTTAAAGCTTTTGACTTTGGGAAAGGCTGGTTTAAAAAAAGCAAAAATGCAGTGTTTCTATTATCATGCTTTAGTACTAAACAGTTTCTCAACATTAGGCCAGTTTATGTAAATTTCCATTTTTGTTTACTTATTTGTAAACGAAAATAGATTTACTGAAGTAAGTAAATGTATTGTTTTGTCTTTTTTGTTTCAGGTTATGGTTCAGATGGAGACTATGACGACTATTAGCTCGGCTCTTCCTCAGATACATTTTCACATCTCCTGCTGCTACGAGGAACTTCCTATTCTCGACTCGAAGCTAAACGCACAACAACAACAACAACATCTGTAGCAAACCTCACTTCATTCACGAAGAAGAGCTGTGCGAAAGAGGGAAAATGAACAAACTGCTGCTTATTTTGGCGTCCATTTTGCTTTGGGCGCACAGAAATACTCAAATAGGAAATATTACACCAAAAATAACCTAATATATGTAAAGTAATACAGGAAATACTTGAATTTGAATGGCGTGAAAATCAGAATGGCTTCCACTTCTTGGGATATACCACTGACTTTCTTAGTATAACAAAGTGGGTCTGAACCTCTTCCATTCAAACCTATTTCCCCCCAAAGTTGATCCTACTCAACCAATCATAACCGTTTATCTAAAATGGGGCGGAGTTTAGGCAATGCTTCCTTTCTCTGATTGGTTGTTTCTTGTTGAAATGGTCCTGAAGCAGTTCTGTGAGTGTTGGTGCTGCCCTCAGTTCTGATTGGTTCTATGTCTATGCAATTACACTCAGAGGTAGTTTAATCTGTGTGAAAAGGAATGAAAATGGCAGTGAAGCTAAATTTGGAAAAATCGCGTTGGAGAGATCAGAGAATCAAGATACTAACCTATATTTTTGCTCAGTTTTCTTCACAACCTGCTGATACACACAGGTGAACCACTTTTTTTCAGTTTTTTCAGTCATATTGAACCCATTTCCACTCGCTTTCCTTCGTCCTGTCTCCATTTTAACAACAGTAAAGTCCCTCTGACGTCCCACGTAACCTCCACATTCAAACAAACCCACTTTTTCTTTCACAAGTCTTTGTACAACTGGCTTCTGCTGCTGTCTCTGTTCACAAATAAGGACAGAGCTGCTCAGGATACACAGGATTCTGGAGTTTTATGGCAAAACCAGCAAGAGTTCTTATGTCCCACCCTTCGTTTCTCTGATTGGTTACGCCGCCTGTGATTATTCCATAGTAATTAAACTCAAACCAAGAGGGACCAGACTAACTTCTCTGTATAGAACAGGAAAAGAGCTGACCGTGAACCACTTTTGGACCCTGACCCATGAGTTGAGAATCCAACTTTATAGACCTAACTTGGAAAAATCTAGCTGGTCAATGAGAAATCAAAGTCTGAGATACTTTAGCAAAACACTCAAAACTATTTTGACACTATTTTCTTCACTCTACAACCTGCTAAGAACATGTCAATGAACCTATTTTGGGCCCCCACCCATCACTTGAGAATCAAACACCTACATAATACAAAAACTCCAATAGCAGGTCACTTTTGTAAACTCTGATGTTAGAAAAATCTAGATCTAGACCATTTTCTAAAATAATTTAATGCTTTGTTTGTATCCTCAGTTTAACCTTGAAACGTCACTTTTTATTATTTCCATAAAGTTTACAGCTAACGAATGGAAGCCTTTCTTCTTTAAAAATGCCAGGAACTGCTAACTTTAATAATATATTGTCCTGCACTTTGCCTCCACACCGGTGCCTAACGTAGTCATATCAAGCCTTGAACAATCACTAAAGACAGTATTCTTGTATTTATTGAATTATTGTTGTTGCCTTGTGTATGAAGAGCATAAATGTATTAATAGCCTTTGGACACAACTCACAGTGTCATAATGTGATGCCTTATCAGTATAGTAACAGGTTTTTTCTTTCTAACCAAATTGAAGTGGGTCTGTAACCTCTCCCATTAAAGGGACGGGGGCGGGGTTGTGATTGGTTGTGAGTATATCCAGTTAGATTTAGAGATAGTTAAATCTCTTCTGCTCCTGGAAATCCAACGTAAACACAGACATATTTTGACTTGCCATTTGTTTTTCTATGACAGTAGTTGAACCTGCAGCTTCTATGCATTTTGATGTTTTGGGAGTGTTTCAGTGTTGTGCCAGGTTTAAAATGGACTAATTTATTTTCCACTTTTCTGTTTTGTATTTAAGTTTTTTTGTCTTAACAGTTTCAGCTGCAGAAGACTGTGGCCTGATGGGAATAACCTCACCTTGTAACGTTTGCATCATGTTGCTGCAGTAAAGACTCAATGGAAACACACTCTCTGCTTTTTATTTCTCTAAACTTTATTTACAAGGTTCTGGCTTGGAATCTGCTGAGCTCTCGCCTCCTGTCTTTATCCAGCGCGTATGGAAGCCTTAATGGGACATGCTGTTGTCCATTTGAACCTAGAGCAAATGGGTCACTTTAATATAAAATTCAGCTGCGCTCAGTTTTTCAGTTTCTGGACTGAAGTAACAGAACTACGGCTGGGCGATAAATTAAATTAATTCGATTAATTTGCGTTTTTAATTTTGGACGATGTCAAAAATAGCCAAAACATTAAATTGAATTTATCCAATCCAATCCACTTTATTTGTACAGCACATTTTACAAACAAAAATGCTACACATAGAACACTAAATAACAATAAATTACTCCATTCAGCTCCACCAGTCCCCATTAAATAAGAACCAGTAAAACCAAATAAAAGTAATACAATAAAATAACAATAAATAAATGCCAAGAATTAAATAATAAAAACAAAACAATAAAACACAATAAAAGACAACAGAGGACCACACAATTCACGTCGAGTTAAAAGCCAGAGAATAAAAATGAGTCTTAAGAATTTAGAGGAAATTGGCGTCCTCCAAGCGCGCACTGTTTCCTGTGTTGTGGCTAATGCTACTGCTAGCTCCAGAGCAGCTTAAATACTGACTGTGGAGACTCTGCAGACGCTAAAAGCTCTGATAATCACAGAGAAAGAGTTCATTTACCTCAGTAATGTCCTCGTTTGGATGGGGGAGCAGTTTGGGCAAAACAAGCAGTGTAGTGTGATGTGTAGCAGCAGCAGTGGTAACTTAGTGTCTTCGTTTATGTAGCCACATGCTGTGCTTAGCATTTTTTCACAGGCCTCTATGGTGTATAATGGTGTGTACATTATAATAGACCTGGTCTTTAGAAGCAGAGAGGGCTGAAACTAAAAGATATTTATGTCTCTGTTAGAGTAATGCACTTTGATGCTGCCTTGCTGCTTTTTTGTACAGATATTTAGAATACAGCCTAGCTTAGATGAAAAATACTATGCAATAATCTTATTTTAAAATGATAAACCTACATTTAAATTTTATGCCAACAAGAAAAAAAAATATTTCAAATCGTATATCGGCTGAGAAATGAAGGGGAAAAAAAATCTAGATTTCATTTTTTTGCCGTATTGCCTAGCTCTATATGGAACTACAATTTTGTCTTTACAGAAGCCGAATGCTGTGGGTTGGGTGAGTGTAGATACTGTCAGAAGTTGAACTAATGATTTAATCCTCACTCAGGACTAAACAATGATAGGACAGTACACATTCATCAACACATCAGCAGTGAGCATCAACGTAAATATACTGGAATTAGCACAAAGCTATTTGTCCTAAAAGCAAATATGGAAAAAATAAGTAACTTTAAAAACGTCCTAATTTGCCAAATCAACTTTTCTTTTCTTTTAACCCTGTTCTAATGTGGTCTCCTCCTCAGAAACAGAGCTGCAGTAGTTTTCTGTTTGAGTAATCCTGTATGCTGAGGCGCTGCCCTTCTCCAGAGCTGAAAACGCTCAGTCTCACGGCTCTTTTGTAGAAACGTGAAACCAGCAAGTGCTCCTGCGCGTTTCTAAAGCCCAGACACCGTCACCGGACTCGTTCTGATCATTTCAGCCTTAAACCTCCGTCACTACGAAGCATCACCTCTCTGTTAGCTATCTGTTAGCATCATGTTGCTAATTAGCCAGTATATCACGCTCTGTCTGTTCCCCCAGCCGCTCGGCAGCAATGGTGTCTGTAGAGGGCTTTAGTAAGGGGTACAAACAGCGGTGTTTGCAGGGCTCGGAGCTGACATAGTAAAGTAGGCGGGGCCAATAGGGTCTTAAAGCGACAGCCGCCTAATCCAAGTGTTTACTGCACAGTGTAAATAACAGCTCCCCCCAAGAAAGACATGCAAAAACCTTTAAAATATCTTAGTAACACACTTAATATTGAAGAAGACATCAAATTATTCTCACATTAAATAAACCTAACTTGTCACTTTACTGGCCTCATGCTACAAAAAGAATTCAGATGTATGGTTTTTTTTTAAGGATTGTATTTTTGTCCTCTCCTCTGTAGTTCTGTGTGTTTTTGTGTGTAGTGAGTGACCTGACCCTGGCTCTGTAACACTGATCACTGTCAGCTCTAACTCTATTGTTCTTGGACAGATCGGGTGTCGGTGCTCAGTGGCGCCTCCTTCAGAGAAACCTGAGCGATGGTTGACGTCACGCTCCTCTTTCACAGGCGGCGGTGTTGTGAGGCGTCTGCGGTTTCAGAGCGAGGCGTGAGTCAAAGATAACATCAGAGTCTTTCATGTGGACAGTTTTCAGGTCACAGCCAGCTTTTGTCCCAATATTATTCACATTTCACTGCTTCTCTTTTTATATTTCGGTTTAACTTTTTTGCGTTGTGTCTTTGTGTAAACAGATGTACTCAGTGCTGGAATAGACACTTCCTCAGCAAAATTTTCTGCTTATTAAGTTCTGGCATATTGTGTTGACCAAATTAATCTCTCCATAAGCAGAGATGGAAGAATTATATTGTTACTTCAAAATAATATGACTCATGTGATAAAAAAATGTATTGAATATAAAGTTAACTTGTTCTGTCTAGGGCTGCACAATATATCACAAAATTATCGTTATCGTAATATCAGCAAACGCAATATCGCAAGAATCTAAATATATCACAATAACGCTGTGGTCTTCCATCTGACAGAGATTTACACTGAAGAATAATTTTCCAGCAGAGCCTCTAAAGAACATGTGTTGTGACTAAATAAAAATGTTTAAAAAGTCCAGTTTTAGTGGTAATTTAATTAATTTAGTCACAGCTTAGCCTTGTTTTATTCCTGGTTTAGTCTGTGTTAAGTTTTGATTTTGTGGCTGTTTTGACTTGTAAATACAGGAATTTTTGTGAAATGTAGTGAATTTAACTTACTATGTTCAAAAAGTAGGCTCTATTTTCAAATATCGCAATAATATCATTATTGCAATTGTCAACATAGTTATCGAATATCGCATGTTTTCTCCATATCGTGCAGCCCTAGTTCTGTCCACAAGCCACAAGTTTGGTGGTAAAGTGTTTTTTCCTATTCCTTTTTCATGAGGGAGAAAACTACAAATACATCAAATATGGCATTTTAGACGATTCGCCAGTCCCAGTCAGGGGCGTAACATCAGGCAGAGCAACTGAACTGGGGCCCAGGGGATTTTAGGGGCCCCTGGGAGTGGGCCTTTGTCAGTTTTTGGTCAAGTCTTTACTGTAAAATAATTTTAACTCTTGTTAAATTGAACCAACTTGTTATACTGTAAATGATAAGACCTGGATTGATCTTTATCTCTGCAAATCAATGTATTTTCTCATGATTTTTAACTTTTACTTTAAACATTAGAAGTATTTTAAATGAAACTATGCAGACCATAAGCACTGATCTTTGAATCCAGTAAAAACAGCTGCTGCATTTTATAAAAGAGAAGCTTAATGCACAAAGTACTGACTAATTTTATTCCACTGGGGCCTCTCGTTACTAAATTATGCCTCTGGTCCAAGACTGAGTTGAGTCTTAAGTTCTAGTTTTCATAAGGTTTCTTCTTTTTTTTTTTCCAAGCGGGTTTTTTTTTAGGAGTTTTTCCTTTCTGAGAAGGTGAGTCTAAGGACAGCACAAAGACAGAAAGATCACACATTTCACTCAAAAAGGAATTGGAAATATGACGTATAATGTCCAGGCTTTGGGAGTTTACAGAGAGCGTGAGGTTGATGAAGGATCCAGCGTCAGGTGTACTGCTTCATTTACTGATTGTTTAAAGGAAAGTGGAGCTCCGCAGATACAGAGACGAGGGTGAGTCTACCTGGCTTTAAAAGGAGCGTCTTGTGTGTGTGTTATGAGTAAATATTTAAAGCGAGTTGCAAAAGACGCTGATGTACATGAGCATAGTTTACAAGAACTATAGCCCCAGTTCCTTTCAGGTGTAAATGCTCAACAAAACGTTTCCCAAATGGAACTGCAAAGTCACTTAAGCTAGAGGTTAGCTTGAGTCTCAAAAACTTACTCCAGTGTCTTACTAAAATACGACACCAATATAGCGTCAGTCTCTAAAATAAGTGTCTAAATGTGACAGCAGTCCATTTTTACCTTCCACCCTGCAGCCACTGAGATGCCGTTACTCTGTCTCTGTCCGGGTTCACACTGACTCCATTTAATGAAGCTGTCAACTCTCTCTCTCTGAGCCGCTGTTTTCCCCGAGGCCTGAAAAATCCCACGCAGTTTTGCAGCATTAAACGCCTCGCTCTAAAGTTTCACTGGAGCCTCAGACTCTGCCGACTCTCTGGAGCAGACCTGGAACACTCTCTCTACGTCTTCATTATACTCATTATTAGAAGTTTACCAAAAGAAGGTTTTATTTTTAGTTTTAGCTCTGAGCAAACCTGAACCTTTTCTCCGCTCTCCTTTCCTTCCTTCCTTTGTCCTCAGGTCTGTTTCTCTTCCTTTAATCTCCCTCCTTCTCATTAATGCACTTTTTCTAATGAGCTCTTTGTGTACGCTCGTTTCTAGCCTAGTTTTGTCGACTGTAACAATTAACTTCTCCAAAAACATGAGCTGTCCCCTCTGATGGACTCATTCCTGATCCGTCATGAACAAAGAGAACAGAAACCCCTCCAGCTCTGGCTCCTGTCTGTTCCTTTCGAGCGGTGTGGGTTGGATCTGTTACAGAAATAGTCAGACGTTGTAAATGTGTGAGTCAGTGCTGCAGGTGGCTCCGGCTCTCAGGTCCATTATTAAGGATCATTACAGAGAGTATCCCACCTGTGACTGAGCTAATAACAGAGCGAGACAGAGCACGAGCTGTACTGACTCTGATGGTGTGTTCGTGGTCAAAGGCAGCACTGGTGGGATTATAGAGAGCGATACAGTGCTTCTGCAAAAGATGGCGGCTTTGGTAGAGGAGGTCGTCCAGTGCAGCGACCAAAGTGGGAACGTGTGTACTGTCGTTGAATCGATGAATCACCAGGGTTTTTGTCTAAAGCTGGGGACACACTACATGATGTTGTATCAGTCAACACTAGCTGCAGGGAATCGTGATCACCAGAATCGGTGCAAAAACCCGGCCTGATGTCAGTGGCAAGCAATCAAACACCGACTCTGGACCACACTCCTGTAGTGTGGGACTGTTTACATCCAACTGGGAATTCATGGAGTCCAGCGGCCGATGAAAAACAGTTGATGGGACACAGGAAATAGCATCAGAGAATGAAGACGAAGCAACAGGAAGCGGCGGGAAAATATAAGCGGGAATTTGAAGAAGAAAACATAAACAACCATGGCAAACACCGAAGAAAGTTGGTCTTTATTTGTTTCGAGCAACTGAAGACAAATATACAGTACATACAGAATCATAATTACATTGAAAACTGTTTCTTTTAAGGCTCGAAAAGGAGTGGGAGGAAGAAAACTTATTTAATCCCACCCCTATATTACATAGAACAAATCAAAACAACTTATTTTTAGCTTCCTGCTCGTACAAGACTAATAACAAAACATATTTACATTTCCAGAAATATAAATAACAAAAAATAGTAAGGCATTTCAGGCAAATCAATTTTAAATAATAGATAGCTGCATAGATTGCAGGACACAAGTACTAAATGTTAGAAAAGATAAGGAAACATATATCATTTAAAGTTGAGCGCTACCCAAGTGAAACTGGATACATAGACGTTTTTTCTTTTTCCTTTTTTCCAGACAGAGAGCTGCACACAACGGCAACAGCGACCCAGGTAGCTCCATGTTTGTTTACCATTTAGTTCTCACCAGAGTTTGCTGCGTTTGGTTGGTGACAGTTGCGGCCTCAGCAGATCTTGTAGTGTGTGAGGCGCAGTCTTTCAGTCGTCAGAACTAAATCTACACTGAAACCGGTCGTTAGTGTGTGCTCCTAGTCTTTTCAGAATCTGTAACCACTGAGAAAATCCTGGAGTGTGTCCCCAGCTTTAGTCACACTCGACTCCTGCAGTGTTTCGAGTCTAAGTCACTAAAATACATCCTGAGTCCAGAGACTGTGGAGTGAAGTGGGTGTCTGGGTCACCACAAAAAATCTTCTATTTCTTCTGCTACTGCTACTACAACTACAACAACAACTAATACAACTACTACTACTACTACTACTACTACTACAGTACAAGTAACTCGCAAAGTCCTTGGTTCACAGATTTGAGTTTAGTCTTAGGGGCAGTTTAGACGACAACACAATAATTCGATTGCCTTTTGACCTTTCGTTTACACAAAGGCAGGGTTTCTGTTTTCCAAATCCGCAGTCTTTTGAAAACACTGGAGCTGCTCGGAGCCGCTCTGTTTTCTGTAAACTGTAAAAACTGGGACTCACTGAAAACCATGACTTTGCAGCCCCAATCTGAACTGTGATTGTCAGTCTACAAGCGCCCGGCTTTTATGTCTCATCTGTTCATATTTCTGTCTCGTACGTTTATATTTAGCCCTGTAACTGTCAGTAATATCTGTATCTTTTATAGTGAGACTTTATGAAAATGGCTCCAGAAAAGCTCAAGATCTTAAAGTATTTGGGAAGTTACAGACCGGAGCCATCACTTCCTCTGCTGTTTACTGTGTGCTGTAGCATTTGCAGGCCCTGCAGCGCCATTTGCTGGGCTTTTTTTCCACACCTTTTCGTCTAAATGCAAATCAGAGACAGCACCAGCGTTGTTGTGTAAACGCGCTTTTAAATATATCAGGTAGGTATATTCTGCTTCTAACTTTCTTTGGTTATAGATTGAATATTTTGGGTAAAACCTGTCTCTGAGCTCCTGTTTCCTGCAGGTTTTGGGCAGAGACGTGAGCAGTATTTGGAGTCAGACTGAGTTAAACGGAGCGCAGAGTGTGGCGGATGCATTCTCACCTCAGAGTCTCACACTGCTCGGCCCAACGAGTGAAAAAACACAGAGCTGGGTCAGTCCAGGTCTAAAAAGAGAGTGAGAGTTATACCTTCACACGTTCACCTCTCACTCACCTGCAGGCTGTGGTCTGAGGTCCAGGAGCCCACACCAGGGCTAAGTCTGAGGACAAGACTGAGCTATTTAAACTCTGCTTTTTGTTGCTGTTTCCTGATTATTTGTCTATTCCTGTATTAATTGTCTGTTTTTCTTAACACTTTCATTGTGTAGGAAGTCAAAGTGGGACAATATTTATCACCAAAACTCACACTTTCCATTCTTCAACAGCAAATGTGAGCAGTGTGCAGATTTTATTAAAGTTAAAGTTAAAATATAATGCTTTTACAGTGACTCTGCAGAGGACGCTTGGATTAGGAGTCTGTCGCCCCCTGCTGGCAACGCTGGGACAGGAGAGAGCATAAAATGTCTCTTTAGCACGGCTATTAGCCACATGATGCTAACTTCTTTTTTTTCTTCTTTTTCTTCTTTGTCTTTTTTTTTCTTCTTTTCCTTTTTCTTCTTCTTCTTCTTCTTCATTAGCGACATGAGGCTAACAGATAGATTTCTGAGCTGATGCTTCGCAGTGACGGAGGTTTAAGGCTGAAATGATCAGAACGAGTCCGGTGACAGTGTCTGGGTTTAGAAACGCACAGGAGCACTTCCTGGTGTCTACGTAGAGCTGTGAGACCGAGCGTTTTCAGCTCCGGAGAAGGGCAGTGCCTCAGCATACAGGATTACTCAAACAGAAAACTACTGCAGCTCTGTTTTTGAGGAGGAAACCACATTAGAACAGGGTTAAAAGAGAGGAAAAGTCAATTTAGCAGCATAGAGGACCTTTAAAATAATAACTAAAGCCTGGATGGTTTCTAATATTGTGTTTATGTTGTTTATTGCCTCTGAAGCCCTGTTTCAGTGCCACAGCACAGGTTGATGATAATTCTCACTGTGAAACCGCTGCAGCTTTTAAAATTTAAAGCTCGGAAAAGCAGAAATACACCAGAAAACTGCTGTGCCTGTATAAATATGAAATAAACAGAAATATATATATTTTTTATACTTTATTTTTTCTTCAAACATTTTCACATTTTACAGCGGAGGAGAAGTAAAAGGAACAAACATAAACAGAACAAACAGGTGTTGGGCTTTACAAGAGCTGCCAAAGTTAAAGTATGATTATTCAGCAAACATAAATATATTGCTGACTGAAAACATTTCCAGTGTAAACAGCCTCTGTGCTGTCTCCTCGTCCTGCTCCACTCGTCCACACAGAGGACTAGGACTGAGGACACTGGGACAAACTGAGAAACGTCTTCAGTCATTCAGAATCTGTCCTCCTCACCTGCTGTAGATCACGTCACCTCCTCCGATCAGGACGTCCCACACACACAGGACGTCCCACACAAAAACAGGACACGGTCAGAAGGTGCATCCTCAAAACCTGTTTCCTAAAATCAGAGCTATATCTTGTCCACAGGAAGTCACAGTGCACATCTGGGCTCTCACTTCCTGTCTGTGGTGGAGGCATTCTCACTGAGCAAGAATAAACAAAGGATGACCTACTGCTGTGGTTCTCAACCTGTGGTATGGGTCCCACTGGTGGTACACAGGCCTCTTCTGGTGATAATCAGAGATCTTTTCAAGTCCTGGTTAACCTTAGTTTAGAGTCAGTTTTATCTCTATCTCAGTCCTGGTTTAGCCCTGGTTTTGGACTTTAAAACCTGGTCTTAGTTTAGTCCTGGTTTAATTTCAGCCCAGAGATGATTCTGAGAAAGCCACTGACACCAGAGCAAACACAGACAGGTCAGGGCTGTATCTGTTCTTACACCTGCACAGGACAGACCTCAGGTCTGAGCCCTGCTCTCTGTGTGGACTCAGGTCTGTCCTCTGGTCTCTGTGTGGACTCAGGTCTGTCCTCTGGTCTCTGTGTGGACTCTGGTCTGTCCTCTGGTCTCTGTGTGGACTCTGGTCTGTCCTCTGGTCTCTGTGTGGACTCTGGTCTGTCCTCTGGTCTCTGTGTGGACTCTGGTCTGTCCTCTGGTCTCTGTGTGGACTCTGGTCTGTCCTCTGGTCTCTGTGTGGACTCTGGTCTGTCCTCTGGTCTCTGTGTGGACTCTGGTCTGTCCTCTGGTCTCTGTGTGGACTCTGGTGCAGCTCCTCTCTGTCTCTCTCTGTCTCTCTCTTTTGTCTCCCAGTGTCCAAACACCGATGTAAAAAAGTGTTCAGAGATGAATGAATTATATACAACCTCACATTGCATGGTGGCAGAGTGGTTAGCACTGTCACTTCACAGCCAGAGGAAAAGCAGAAATACCAGAAAACTGCTGTGCCTGTATAAACAAGCACAGCACAACAGAAATATATATATATATATTTTATACTTTATTACATTTTACAACGGAGAAGTAAAAGGAACAAACATAAACAGAACAAACAGGTGTGGGGCTTTACAAGAGCTGCCAAAGTTAAAGTGTGACTTATCCGACAAACAGAAGTACTGTATGTTGTTGACTGAAAACATTTCCAGTGTAAACGGCCTCTGTCCAGGTTTGTTTCCTGGACTGTGTGGGGCCTTTCTGTGTCTGGGTGGGTTTCCTGCAGTTTCCATGGGTGGCTCAGAAGCAGAGGACACATTTCTCTGCAGGGACAATAAACAGGGTTCCTGCAGAGTTCAATTTAAGAATTTTTTTAGACTTTTTTAAGAGCATTGTTTAAGAAAATGCAGACCTATTTCATTTCATAAGCTGGCAGCGTACAAACAGCTAAGTTTTATTGCAAATTTTTGAGAGTAAGTGCGGCAGTATTTTGGTGGTGGTAAGAGAAGATCTGAGCTCTCCAATCAGTAACGGTATCATCATAAAACTGAGCATTTCAGTGGGCATTTAGTATTAGTATTAGTATTAGTATTAGTATTAGTATTAGTATTAGTAGTGTATTTAAATTTAAGACTTATTTTAGAGTTTTTTCAGACCTTGCAGAAACCCTGAATAAAGTCTACCTTACCTCTCCTGAGCTTTGAGGAGCTGCTGAACCAAACCCTGCTCTCCACCCCTCCCCCAACAGAGGGACACCGTCTTTAGCCTCGTCCTGATAGAGACGTCACTGTCCCATCAGCCTCAGAAAGGTCAGAGGTCACAGCTGCCTTTTTTTAACAAAAGAATACAAATCTGTTTTTATATCAAACACGTCACGGTCGTCTGAGGATCAGGCCCAGACCAAGGTCTTTGGTGAAAAAACGTCCAACGTATTTTTGCAGATAAGACTGAGGGACAATATGGATTTTTCTGCTTCTAGTTACATTAAATATGAATGCACCTGCCACTGCTACCCACTCACTGACAGCACACATTCACACAGTTACCATTTACAAAACTGATCTTAAAATAAGCTTTACTGTCTTTTCCCAATCATTATCAAGTTATTTTACAGCCACCTTTTTTCCAATCCACATGAACTCACAAAGCAAAGGCAGTGTATTCTTTGTGCTGGTCCCAGGCAGTATCAGGAAGGGCATCTGGTGTAAAACGTACGCCAAATCAAAACATTAATACCACCACCTTTATGACACGTGTATTTTAAAATCAATGTTTTATGTCATTAAAACATTATTTAGTCTTCAAAAAGGAATGTTAGCACTATATTCGACTTTCCCATGGCCCACTTTTGCGCCCTGACCCACCAGTTGGGAAGCAGTGCTGTGTGTTCTTTTCTTGGCTCTGACTCCTGTGTTTTTATTTCCAGGCCGTGCTCATGCCCAGATGGAGCTGGAGAAGTCTGCTCCCGTAAATAAACTCGTGTTTGTGAGCGCCGCGTGGCAGACTAATGGCAGTAATTATCTCTGATGAGTGGGATTTTTCTGACAGAGCCACCAGTCCCCGAACGCCACACGGGGTCCACCTGCCTCCGCTGCAGCAGCACAGAATTATGGGTAACCAAACACCTCTGCAGCATTTTGGCTCCATGTTCGTTTCAGGTCAGGGCTAAATTTACATCACAATAATCAGGAGTGAGGCTGAAACTTCTGACTCTGGGTTCAGTTAGATCCTGAGACACTTTTTATAAATTACTTTTACTGCATGTTTTTCAGAGGAAAGAGGGTTTTAAGAAAGTTTTTTTTATTTTTTATTTTTTATGTTGATGTCAAAGTTGTTAATTGTAGTGGCAGTGGGAGTAAGTACTGTACTACTTAGTTTTACTCATAACACTGATTTTTGAGTATTTATAGTTAAACTAAAATACTACTGTAATTTTAAAACTAAAATCTACTATAATCTACTAAAATTTTCCGCACTATAAGGCGCATCGGATTATAAGGCGCACCTTCAATGAATGGCCTATTTTAAAACTGTTTTCATATATAGGGCGCACCGCATTATAAGGCGCATCCACTAGTTGGCGCTGCGCTAAAGGGAATGTCAATAAAACAGTCCGATAAGTCAGTCAGTCAAACTTTATTAATAGAATACAAACCAGTGTTCTTACAACTCCGTTCACTCCCAAAACAAGTTAGTGCATTCACAATACGGTAGCGTACGTACCGGTAGCTCTTATTTGCGCCGCCCTCATTGAAAACAATGTATTTCCAACTCCATTTGTCACAGTTCAAAGCTACATGAACAGCGTTCGAGCGCTCAGTTTTCTGTCCCCTCAATGTCGCAACTCTTCTACTGAGATGGAGCAAAGGCCGCGCCTCCTTGTTCTTTTGCGGCAGGATCCATAAACACGCCTATGGCACACATGAACAGCTGGGACTGGAATTCCCCTTTACCGTTTTTACCGCTGTCACTTCGGCGACGCCCCCTGAATACGGTAGCCATAATTAACCAACATTGATCCATATATAAGGCGCATCGGATTATAAGGCGCACTGTCGGTTTTTGAGAAAATTAAAGGCTTTTAGGTGCGCCTTATAGTGCGGAAAATACGGTACTATGAAGTAAAAACATGTTAACCAAGAAGGTCAAGGTTTTTATTTTATTTTTTCCTCAAACACATAAATAAACATAAAAAAAACAATGAAGCATCTTCTAAGCTGTGTTTGAGATGGAGTAGAGTGAAGCCCGAGGCTGATTATGGCCCTACTGCTTTGTTACAGTCTTAGTATAACATAATAATAAACAATGCCTTTTTAAGCTTGCTAACATAGAAAGTATTTTAACTATGAATTAATATTAACTTTTGTATTCTGTAATGTTGTATTTCTTGTGCTCACCTGCCTGGGGACTGCAGATGGAAAATTAGCTTGTAGCTAAATCTGAGCTAAAGCATCTCTTTTCTTGTGAAATTAATGTATTTGTACATGGGCCCTGACAAATAAAGAATAAACTAAACTAAACTAAACATTACAACAAATATTACATTACAACGTTCCGTACACTGAAACAACAGTCAGAGGACAATATGTTTTTTAGAAGATGTTTTGTCTCTTTCTCCAGAGGACTTAGTCATTTCTAGAGAAAACCGCTGTGTGAGTAGCGGCTTATCTACGGTGGATGGGAGCGGTCAAACCTGATGAGACTCAGGGCAGTCAGCAGCTGAACGCCCTGGACTGGACTGAAAGTGAAACTTGAATGAACTGGTCTTCAGAGGGACGTTATGCTAACGGCTCACAGGTGGATAACAACCGTAGCGTCTGGTTACAAACTCAGGTACGTGCACATACTGCAGGATAAAGTCAGCAAAATTTCAGGAGGGTTGAATACACACATGAGAGGAGAGAGTCAGGAGGTGGGGGGAGTGGGGTCTGATGCCTAATTAACGCAGCTGCTAACAACACAAAGCTAACAAAGCAGAGTCCTTCACAGTGACGGCGGTTTAAGCGCTGATTTTATCACTAATGTTCAACAGAGGACTGGACAATAACACAGACTTCAGCAGAACCAACAGGAGACGAAGTAAAGTTATAAACGCCGATAAATGCCTAATATGACCTGGCCCGACGAGGCCGAAGCAGGTCATATTAGGAGGAGCTCAGAGCTAAACCAGGACCAAACCAGGAGGAGAGATTTCAGGGAGAGATCATGTGATTTGTCTGAATTCATGTGATGTGGCCCCCGGAGAGTCCCAGTGCTGTCAGGATCAGCTCCACAAGGCCCAAGGACACAACGAAACTGGGGGAGCGGGGATCGATCCGGCAACCTTGAAGTTAGTGGACGAGCGTCTCTTTCTCCTGAGACACTGGCCTCTGTCTGAGCGATCCCTCTGAGCGTCTCCTGTGTTGTTGTTGTTGTTGTTTTTTACTGACGCCTCCAGCGGTTTCCTGTTTGTTTAATTTTCAGTTTGTGTTGTTCCAGTTCCACCTGAGCGTCTCTGCTGCAGATAACAGCGGCGTTTCTGCAGGGATCAGCAAAGTCATATTTAAAACTACATCCTCCACATCTACAAACACAACACAAACACAACACAACACAAACACAACACAAACACAACACAAACACACAGTATTCCACTGCATTAGCTCTGGTTGTTACTGACTGCTCCTCATGCTTTCAGAAGTTAAATCAGAGGCACTGGCGCTCCTCCACCAACACTTTGTCCCTGTCTCACAAAGATAAAGATTTAGACCCAGATCTGGACACAAACCAGGGATCTTCTAGTTCAAGGGTAAATGCTCTATCCACTGAGCCATAAAGCACTTCTATCTTAAAATGGTAAAGAGCAAAAAACAAATTTGTGCTGGTTTAGTCCTGGTTTAGTCCTGGTTTAGCCCTGGTGTAGTCCTGGTGTAGTCCTGGTTTAGTCCTGGTTTAGTCCTGGTTTAGTCCTGGTGTAGACCTGGTTAGTAGTGGTGTACTGATACAGAACTATATTGATGTGTCAGTGTTTTTTCCTATACAACTATGTCGATACACATTACCTTGTATTGAATTGTATTGTTTTCTTGGAAGTGTGTATCGATATACATGGGAAAAAAATCTATAATATCGGAAATTTGAAATTTGCATGTTAAAATAAAACCAAATACAGCTTTTTGGATGTAATTTTTATGTTTTTAATGAAATAAAATAAAACAATGTAACCAATAATAAAACATTGTTACACCCTTACTGGTTACATTTCCTAGTTTAGTCTGGTTTAGTCCTGATTTAGATCTGGTTTAGACCTGGTTTAGACCTGGTTTAGACCTGGTTTAATCTTCGTTTTCTCCTGGTTCGGTCCTGACATAGTGCCTGGTCTGTCCTTATTTAGTAATGCATTTTTCCATTTTGTTTCTTTTTCCCTTGCTTCATAGTCCTGGTTCAGTCCTGGTTCAGTACTGGTTTAGTCCTGGTGTAGTCCTGGTGTAGTCCTGGTTCAGTCCTGGTTCAGTCCTGGTTCAGTCCTGGTTTAGTCCTGGTGTAGTCCTGGTGTAGTCCTGGTGTAGTCCTGGTGTAGTCCTGGTGTAGTCCTGGTTTAGTCCTGGTTTAGCCCTGGTTTAGCCCTGGTTTAGTCCTGGTTTAGTCCTGGTGTAGTCCTGGTTTAGTTCTGGTTTAGTCCTGGTTTAGTCCTGGTTTAGCCCTGGTTTAGCCCTGGTTTAGCCCTGGTTTAGTCCTGGTGTAGCCCTGGTTTAGTCCTGGTTTAGTTCTGGTTTAGTCCTGGTTTAGCCCTGGTTTAGTCCTGGTTTAGTCCTGGTGTAGTCCTGGTTTAGTCCTGGTTTAGTCCTGGTTTAGCCCTGGTTTAGTCCTGGTTTAGCCCTGGTGTAGTCCTGGTTTAGCCCTGGTTTAGTTCTGGTTTAGTCCTGGTTTAGCCCTGGTTTAGTCCTGGTGTAGTCCTGGTTTGGTCCTGGTTTAGCCCTGGTTTAGTCCTGGTTTTGTCCTGGTTTAGCCCTGGTTTAGTCCTGGTTTAGTCCTGGTTTAGTCCTGGTTTAGTCCTGGTTTAGTCCTGGTGTAGTCCTGGTTTAGTCCTGGTTTAGTCCTGGTTTAGTCCTGGTTTAGTCCTGGTTTAGCCCTGGTGTAGTCCTGGTTTAGCCCTGGTGTAGTCCTGGTTTAGTTCTGGTTTAGTCCTGGTTTAGCCCTGGTTTAGTCCTGGTTTAGTCCTGGTGTAGTCCTGGTTTAGTCCTGGTTTAGTCCTGGTTTAGCCCTGGTTTAGTCCTGGTTTAGCCCTGGTGTAGTCCTGGTTTAGCCCTGGTTTAGTTCTGGTTTAGTCCTGGTTTAGCCCTGGTTTAGTCCTGGTGTAGTCCTGGTTTGGTCCTGGTTTAGCCCTGGTTTAGTCCTGGTTTTGTCCTGGTTTAGACCTGGTTTAGTCCTGGTTTAGTCCTGGTTTAGTCCTGGTTTAGTCCTGGTGTAGTCCTGGTTTAGTCCTGGTTTAGTCCTGGTTTAGTCCTGGTTTAGCCCTGGTGTAGTCCTGGTTTAGCCCTGGTGTAGTCCTGGTGTAGTCCTGGTTTAGTCCTGGTTTAGTCCTGGTTTAGCCCTGGTGTAGTCCTGGTTTAGCCCTGCTTTAGTCCTGGTTTAGTTCTGGTTTAGTCCTGGTTTAGTCCTGGTGTAGTCCTGGTTTAGTCCTGGTTTAGTCCTGGTTTAGCCCTGGTGTAGTCCTGGTTTAGCCCTGGTGTAGTCCTGGTTTAGTCCTGGTGTAGTCCTGGTTTAGTCCTGGTTTAGTCCTGGTGTAGTCCTGGTTTAGCCCTGGTTTAGTCCTGGTGTAGCCCTGGTTTAGTCCTGGTGTAGTCCTGGTTTAGCCCTGGTTTAGTCCTGGTGTAGTCCTGGTTTAGCCCTGGTGTAGTCCTGGTTTAGTCCTGGTGTAGCCCTGGTTTAGTCCTGGTGTAGCCCTGGTTTAGTCCTGGTGTAGTCCTGGTTTAGCCCTGGTTTAGTCCTGGTGTAGTCCTGGTTTAGCCCTGGTGTAGTCCTGGTTTAGTCCTGGTGTAGTCCTGGTTTAGTCCTGGTTTAGCCCTGGTTTAGTCCTGGTGTAGTCCTGGTTTAGTCCTGGTGTAGTCCTGGTTTAGTCCTGGTTTAGTCCTGGTGTAGCCCTGGTTTAGTCCTGGTTTAGTCCTGGTGTAGTCCTGGTTTAGCCCTGGTTTAGTCCTGGTGTAGTCCTGGTTTAGTCCTGGTGTAGTCCTGGTTTAGTCCTGGTTTAGTCCTGGTTTAGCCCTGGTGTAGTCCTAATAATATCTATATTTTTGTATTTTGAAACTCCGTCCTCGATGTTGTTGGTATTTTCTGTGGCCCCAGGACAGGAGCTCCCTGGTCCCAGACAGAAACACAGACAGCGTGGGAGGAACTGTGGGCGGCGGGGCCCTTCTGCAGAGATCTACACAAGGGCCCCGTGGCTAACGCTAACTGCGCTAACACCACAATCACTGGAGGACTGAGGGTCGAACGGCTCGGAGCAGAATCAGAGCGAGGTCAGAGGAGGAAGAGGAGGATCCAGACTGGAAATTTGGAAATATTGGGATGTCCTAAAGGAAGCAAAAAAACAAAAAAACAAAAACGTGAAACAGTGCATTGATATCTGTAAACAGGAATAACGCTGCTCTCCCAATCTGTAAAAACACTCCAACAACTTTCAACAAACCATGTCCCAGTTGTCCCCATTCTGAACAATAGAAAAGCAGAGGAAACTAAAGACCTTTGTCACTAAATGTATTCAGATTGTCATTATTTCTATTTATAAATTGCTAATAAAAGTAAAATTTAAGCCCCAGCATGTATTTTAGTTACATGACAGAAAATTGTATGGATTTTGGAAGCTTTTTTGTTGCTTGAGTTCAAATGCACTGTGATTAGGGAAAAACATATGTCCCAGTTTTTGGGTCTAGAAATCTGGTCTCCCCAGCTGCGACTTCAGTGATATGTCTTTGGTAGAAATCAACTGTGAGATTAGTTACCATATTTTCCAGACTATAAGTATAAGTCGCATTGGTCAAAAAATCTATCATGAAGAGGAAAAAACATATATAAGTCGCACTTAAATACATTAAAAATGTATTTCACAAAATCTAAAACCAGGAACACACATTTAATCTAGAAAGGCACATTATTCAACTACACAACAGCACACAGAACAACAGGCTGAACAGGTGTCCAGTATGTAAACGTAACACATTATTCAGCTACACAACAGCATAAAGAACAAACCTGGGAGGCTGAAGAGGATAAATTAACAAAACAAGCCAGTGATTCCAACAAGTAAGTTGGAATCACTAAGCAAGTTCCCTGAGCTCCTGATCTCTGTATACATCACTGAATACTACTGACAGTAGTTGTCACAAGCCTAGAGCGCCCTCTCGCAACTGTAGACGGTAATGTCATAAATTTTGATATATAAGATGCAGGAACAGACAAAATATGAAAAAAGTACCACTATTTGTCAGGAAAACACAGTATTTTATTTAAGGTTTGATAATGTTATGAAAATGTTTTGCGCTAGCTATACTTTGTGTTTAGCAGACTAAAAGCTTTATCATTAAGGTACTGGTAACAAATTCTAATGTATTTATGCAAACAGATGAGGCGACAGAACGAAATTGTGACATTTGCGGGTTCCTACTGTCCGACTTGGGTAAATGGTTTTTGGAAAAAAACATTTAACATTAAGGTTTTATTTGAAACAGAATTTGACATTTGTATCTGCTACCATCTCAGCTTTATTTTATTCTAAAAAACAAGTAAACTAATAAAAGGTAGACATGGAACTGAACCTTAAACCTATAGTTCTGATTTTGTTCATTTTATTTGATGTCCTGTGTGTTCTGACAGTATTAATGCGTTACTCTGTGCTTCCTTTTTCTCTGTTTCTGTTTTTGTGCTGTTTCTGTGTGAGCAGACGGAGACAGAGCTGGAATAGACACTTGCTCTGTTTTATCAGCCGTTATTCATTCAGTGTTGTTCAGTGCAGACTAATCAATACGATGTTAGCATAAAAGCCTAGATGACACACAGTATTATGTTATTGTTTGTTATTATGTTTCCATCACAACATGCCGCCAGATAACCTTTCCTCAGTATTTTCTTACTAATGTTGCTGACTGCAAACACCAGATCTTTGGGGGGTTTTGTGCTTCTGTTATGGATTATCTGTCCTCTGTAACTAATGGACACAGCCGCCCTGAAAACCTACAGACCACACACTCCAGACACAGCTGCAGAATTACTCTCACCAAGCTACAATGCAAAAAGCAACACTACTAACCTCCAAACTCTCATCGCATCAACAAAAAGAACAACACAAGGGAGAAAGCGCAAGATTAAAGGTCTCCTATTCTGTTAAAACAACTGTTTTAGCTTTTATCCATGTTACAGTGTTGTTTCCTCTTCAAAAACAGACCTTCAGTAGTATTCTGTTTGAGTTATCTTGTATGCTGAGGCTTCTCCAGAGCTGAAAACGCTTGGTCTCACAGCTCTACGTAGAAACATGAAACCAGGAAGTGCTTCTGCGCGTTTCTAAAGCCCAGACACCATCACCGGACCCGTTCTGATAATTTCAGCCTTAAACCTCCGTCACTACGAAGCATCAGCTCAGAAATCTATCTGTTAGCATCGTGTTGCTAATAAAGAAGAAGAAGAAGAAGATTTCCACACATGTACATTATTTTAAGCTATAAAACCTGAAATAATGGGACTTTTAAGCAGTGAGAAAGTAAACAACACTGTGCTTCTGGCTAAAATAAAACTAAAGAACTACAAGCCAATGTTTTTCACATGGATCAGTATCAAGCGGCTTATTTTCTGGCTTTTACGGAAACTTTTGTAACTTGTGAAGCTGCTGCTGCTGCTGCTGGAACCTGAATATCTGCAGTATCTAATCGCTTCACCATCAACATGTGTAATGGATAAAACTCATCCATCCCAGCTCTGTGCAGCGTCTCGGGGGTCTGCGGCGGATCTGTGTGCAGCTGTTCACACAACCCTCTGAGGTCTGTCCAAACCTCTTATTAATGTCCTCTCAGTCCACTGTCCAACTATTAATGAGACACCAGGCCTGATACAGCATCTGCAGAAAGAATAAGACACATTCAGCATCATTCAGGTCTGAGAGAGAAGGTAAATAATGCTGCGTTTGGTCAGGTGCAGCTCTGCTCTTGCACTTACAGCTGACGTAGCACATTTACACATGAACGTGCATAGTTTATATTTCTACAGTAGTCATGGGGAAAAAAAACTCAACTTATTTCTGCTGCTGCTTCTCTCTCCCTCTCTCTCTGTTCCTCTGAGCTGCTGCAGCCCCGGGTCCAGACACTCACAAAAACATTAGGTTTAATATTTGTGTATTTTCTGAAGTCAGCGTGTAACCGTTTCAGTAACACTGCCTCCTGCCTCCATCATCAAACTCTAGAATGTAAAAAAACACCTATTTGGAGAAATTTATGTGGCTTTGTCTGTAAATGTTTAGAAGTGATTTACTAAAACACTCCCTGGAAAGTGTGGACTGACATTTGCTGTTGTTTGCTGAAATAAACAACAGGTAACGTTCAACAACAAACGTGTCACTCCTTCAGAGGAAATAAGATTCAGACAAACTTGTTCAGAAGACATTTTGGCGCTAAACATTTATGAAGTTAGCCTGTCCAGCCAGACTAACTCTTTTCTATTCTATATAAAGAAGTAATACCTGGGTCCCCATGGTGTAAGTTTCATTTCTATCACAGGCAGAGTAACCAATCAGAGAAACGAAGAGCGGGACGTAAGCTGTGCAGTGCTAACCCAAACAAACATGGTGCTTGTTCTGTCTCCTTAAGAGCCATCTCATAATTATTTTTGGTGTTTTAATTGTTCAGTATTAGTTTGCATTTGGTTCATATTGTGAAAGGCAACAGGAAATGCGCTAATTCACTTCTCTGTGCCCTGAGCGAGCACAGCGTGTACGTTTATAAAAATATAAGTTTACATGCTTAGACTTCGAACTAAGTGTCTCTATCGTTTTTACAATGTTTGATGTTGAAAAGATGCTAAATGATGTTTTGCTGTACTGTTAGCATTTAAGCTAGCGATTAGCCCGCTAGCGTTAGCATGTTAGCTTTGTGTGTATGCTAATGAGTCACTTGAACACGTGGTTATTTCATAAAATAAAGTTGCAAATACACTTTGTAAGCCATATTAATTTGTATTATTCTTGTTTTACAGTTCAACTATTTTCAGTGGTGTCCATCTAAAGATTACCACTTGTCATCATTGGAGGAGTTCACTATCTGCCTAGCCAGGGTAAGTAGCAAGGGCAAAATGCTAATGAAGAACTTTTCCATAAAACTCCAGAATCCTGTGTATCCTGAGCAGCTCTGTCCTTATTTGTGAACAGGGACAGCAGCAGAAGCCAGTTGTACAAAGACTTGTGAAAGAAAAAGTGGGTTTGTTTGAATGTGGTGGTTACGTGGGACGTCAGAGGGACTTTACTGTTGTTAAAATGGAAACAGGACGAAGACAAAAATCCCACAGAGGACTGAACAACAACGAGGACTTCAGCAGAACCAACAAGTGACGAAGGAAAGATCTAAACACTGTTAATCAGAGAGAAATTATTACATTTACTCTGTATAAGCCACAGCCATCTTGGTTAAGTTTGATAGGAGATTATGTTCTGCTTCTGTGAGACACGCTGCAGATAAACAGCTGTGATTGGACGCATCCAAATCTATTTACTGGAAATGGCTCTCTGTGGCTGAGGAACCAGACTTCTACAGAATTTATGTGAGCATTTTGAATGAGAATGTGTTGTCCTTGGCCTTATACTGTAGCTGTACACAAAAGGAACTGTCATTTTTATAATCTTTGGGTTCAGCCTAATGCTGTGGCGTCCTGGTTGGTTCTCTCTCCGGTCTCCAGCTCCGTCACATGGTCCTCTCTCTGCTGCTGCTGCATCTGTTCCATTAGTTCAGAATGTGTTTGGAGTAAACAGTGTTCTGCTCCTCCATCTGTCCACTGTACAGAACTGGCAACGTGCAACATACAAAACACAGAGAGAGAGAGAGATTCAGAATATAACGGCTGCTTCAGAGCTGGCAACGTGCACCGAGAGAGAGAGTGAGAGAGAGAGAGAGATGCAATAACATGTATGTGAGGAAACTAAAGACATGAAGAACGAGCACAACAAGAGAGACAAGAGGAGGAGAGGGGATTAAAAATCTGCATGAATTTATTGTGATCTGTATTTTGGAAGCAATGAAAGGTTTTTGTAATAAAAAGAAAGTTGGGTGATGGATACAGACTGGTTTCCCCCAGGAGAATGTGATACAAGAGAGTGTGCAAGTGTGTCATAGTAGTATTGTCCTCTTTAGAGTTTTAGATTTGCAAGACAGTGTAGCCTTTGTGCTGGTCCCAAGCCTGGATAAATACAGTGGGCTGTGTCAGGAAGGTAATCCACACTAAGGGACAGATTTGCTTTGGTGACTCCAGAAGGGAAAAGAACAAAGTAGAATCATCACAGTGCATTTTTATGGCTACATTAGCTTTAGCCACAGACTGTACATAATCAAAATGGTTTTAGTGACTGGCAACTAATCGAATACATGTGTGTAATGTCAGAGTCTGTGTCCGAACGTCATCCCTAGGCCCTAACCCCTCAATCACTACACAGTCCAGCACTATACAGCGGACTGTAGTGCACTCATTTTGTGAATGATTCGGACTCGCACACTATTTTTAACTCACCGGTGATCACGTGACACTGACGTCTGTGTAAAATAAAGTTCGGCGAAACTCCGCTGATAATGTTCTTCTGTGGTAAAGCCCGACCAGACTCACTTGATGTTTTAGTATTTATAGATAAATATTAGTCATGTGTGTGATATTTAACACAAATTATCGCTATAATGAATAAAACAGAGTGGATTATTGCAGCTCTGTGCCTTACGTGGGGAGGCTGAACGCTGGCTAAGCTAACGTTAGCAATTTTACACTGCAAGGGTTTATTTAAGAGCTTTTTATTTCTGATTACGACGTGACAGAAGTAAAAAAGGCGTTTCTAACTGGTTTCATTCAGACGTGTTGTGTTCAGTTTAAAGGCAGTGGTCCCGCTGTTCTCTGAAACTCGCAAAGCATTCTGGTCTATACTGACCTCTAGTGGCCATTGCTGTCCACTACTTTTCAAAATGCATTGTGGGAAATATTGAGTGCACTATTTTTTATTCATTAGACATTGGGACACCACTACAAAATGGCGTGACCACTTTATAATGCACTATATTGGGATTAGGGAGGACGTTCGGACACAGCCAGAGTCTGGGTAGAGAACATTTGCAAGCTGCTCAAGATTTAGATATTTTATTTTTTCATAGTTTTCAGTCGTGACTTTTGCGTCACAGGGAGGGCAAAACAAACATGGCTATGTGCAGCTACATAAGTATTTACAGCCCGACTCAGGACAGAGTACGATGTGGACTAAAACTACAAACACTGTGGAGCTGTGACGTGTGTGAGGCACCGCTGTCCTGTGTGAGCCAGGTCTCTGCCAGAGCTGCTGTGACTCAAAGCAAACTTACAAACTCACTTTTCGGTCAGGGTGGGTCATCAAGCTGGAGTTTGTTGTGAAGATCATTAATATTTCATCATAAAAGGTGAGTACGACAGAGAGCTAATGCTAAATTGCTCACAATCCAGGAATAACAGCCTTTAGCCCTACATAAGCTAAAGGCTACATATTGAAAGTGTTCATGTGTTCTGCTGGACAGTACTCACAGAAGATGGAAGAACACAAAAGTTTAAAAAACAAAACTGACTGAGATCTTTGTGCTCTGTGACAGTCCATAGGCATTTATTGAATATGCTTGAAAAACCTTTGCTAAGAATCTTTAAAAGTGCTCTGGGAGGCAACAAAACTGTGACGTGCATGACCGAAATAACATCTCTAGGCTTTACCAAAATGAGAAAATGACGCTAAACCTGAAACGCTGCAGTTGTAGTACTTGAAGAGAATCATTTGTTTATCTTTGTCCTTTTATCAGCCCATTATTACAGAGAGCCGTGCATTTATGTCACTGTGTAAATCTGCTGTAAACATCTGCTGCGGCTCGTTAATCTGACCTCGTTAACTTTAACTCGCTGTCGTCACGGTAACGCCTGGAAACGACCAATTAGCGCCGAGCAATTAGCATTATTTGTGTTTGATGGCGGAGTGATGGAGGCTTATTAGCAGCTGCTGTTGTTCAGCGTTAACTCTGTCAAACTGAAACCAGAAGGACGCTCTCTGTTAGCAACAATAAAGAGACATTTACAGACTTTTACTGTGAGACAGAGGCTGGGTTTATGTAAAGGTAACAGGAGGCGGAGGCGGCCTGGTTTAAGGCTTGAAAAAGTACCAGTACTATATATTATCACTCAAGTAGTAGTCAGTAGTCAGCAACATTTTGTTTGTGTAAAAGTAAAAAGTATTGGATTTTATGTTAAAGGTGTGACGACCTCAGAGCAGGCAGGATTTTGTCTGAGTCTGAGGGCCTTAACTTTGGCCTCCAGTCCTCTCTGCCTCCTCCTCTCTGCCTCTCTGTCCTCTTCCTCTCAGGTGACCCGGGAGCCGTTCCTGATTGGCCCGTGCTACCTGGCGGGGCGTGGCCTGTTGGGCTGTATGCTGTGTTCATGATACATCAGAATATCAGAAATTCCGACCTCTGAGTCAGAAAAATGGCCTTGAACACCGTCAGGAAACTCGTAAGTGTTGGACTTAGGGACTCGCTCTGTGAGAGGTAAACAGTGTGGTTACTAACGCGGAAATAATTGTTTTTAAAACAAGAGATCTCATACTTCTGCAAAAATGTACTCATCTTTATAAAATGAATGAAGTTCTCAGTGCTACAGCTCTGCAAAAACATCTTTGACTGTTCATTCATCAGTAAATGACTAAAGTAGAAATAGAAACCTCCCCTGATATAACTCACACCAAACACTTTTATCAAGGGATTTATTTGTTTCCTACAAAACAACATGGAAATGCAAATATGGTTTTGTTGTTATTGTGCTGATCCACGTGAGTTTTCCGAGCTGAACTCATGAACAGCCATTTTTCAGAAGTCGTCTTTTTTAAGTCAGGACTTCTGAGATTCTGAGTTATCATGAAGGCAGCATAACGACCAGGCCTTCTGTGGCCGCGTGCTCTCTGCTCGCTCCAGGCTGCTTCCTGCAGACACCTCCTGCTTCTGTTTGTGCACTCGTTTGTTTGTTTCACTTTAGCTTCCACGTACAATTCTCTCAAACAACCAACACTACTGATGTTCCAGATAACTCATATAGGCTATACATTTAATCTGGTTTTATTTAATTTGATTACTTTTTTAATAAATCATCATTTAATTGGCATCTGTCCTGTCCCTGTCTTGTTTTGTCAAGCCCTACACCGGGGGAGGCAAGTTTGATTGCAGTCGGGCCAAATAATTTTTGAACCACCAAGAATGGACATGCAGTTCTCTGCCATGATTCCTTGGCAGTTTAAATGAACATATATTAGCGTGTTAGCATGTTCAGTTACATATACAAAATATATAGATTAATAAATAAAAATAAATAAATAAAAATCCTCATCCCAACCGCACCACCCCCTATTTTGCTACATTTTTATGCAGTAAATTAAATAAACATTGGATATTTATTGATAGAGGCAAAGGTAACCATGACAGAAGGAGGTCACATGACAGAATGCTTGCTATTTATTGGTTATATTGGTTTATTTATTGGTTGGAGGCAACTAAAACATGAAACCATGACAAAGAGCTGTATGCCTACAAATCGGCCCTAACAGTGGCCTCATTCACTCACAGCCTCATGGAGTTAAATGTTATCAGGTAATAGTATTTAATAAAAGTGGATATCTCCTAAAAAGGTGACAAGGGCCAACTTTATCTGGCTGAGGGCCAAGAGTTGCCTACCCCTGCCCTACACGAGCCAGGGTTGGCAGATGACAGTGTTTCTCTTGCAGTTTCAACAAAATCTACTACCGTATTTTCCACACTATTTTTTTCTCAAAAACTGACAGTGCGCCTTATAATCCGATGCGCCTTATATATGAATCAGTGTTGGTTAATTATGGCTACCGTATTCAGGGGGCGTCGCCGAAGTGACAGCGGTAAAAACGGTAAAGGGGAATTCCAGTCCCAGCTGTTCATGTGTGCCATAGGCGTGTTTATGGATCCTGCCGCAAAAGAACAAGGAGGCGCGGCCTTTGCTCCATCTCAGTCGAAGAGTTGCGACATTGAGGGGACAGAAAACTGAGCGCTCGAACGCTGTTCATGTAGCTTTGAACTGCGACAAATGGAGTTGGAAATACATTGTTTTCAATGAAGGCGGGGCAAATAAGAGCTACCGGTACGTACGCTACCGTATTGTGAATGCACTAACTTGTTTTGGGAGTGAACGGAGTTGTAAGAACACTGGTTTGTATTCTATTAATAAAGTTTGACTGACTGACTTATCTGACTGTTTTATTGACATTCCCTTTAGCGCAGCGCCATCTAGTGGATGAGCCTTATAAAGCGGTGCGCCCTATATATGAAAACAGTTTTAAAATAGGCCATTCATTGAAGGTGCGCCTTATAATCCGATGCGCCTTATAGTGCGGAAAATACAGTACTACTACAGCTGCTGCTATAACTACTGCTGCTGCTACCACTAATACGATTTTTACTACTATTACCACTACTACTACTAGTAGTATTACGACCACAGCTACTACCACTGCACAACTGCAAATACTACTACTGCTACTAATTCTACTCCTATTACAACCTCTGCTATTACTGCTACTACTACTATCACTGCCAGTGGGGATTGCTCATTGACAACAAGGGAACAAATGATCCAATATGCACTGCTGAATATCATAAAATTAGATATTAAATGACATTAAAAGTGTGCTAGAATGTGATTAATTTAATGAATATGTTGTTCATTTCTCTGTTTCTCTGATGCGAGCCTCCTCTCACTTCAGAGCAGCTCGGGCGCTGTGTAAATCCCACTGACGCTGAGCTTCAGTGGATCTCTGTGGGAGAGAAGCGAGCTGTTTTTTCATTACAGAAACTGTCCCACTGCGGATGCTCAGCGTCTGTGGGAGCAGTGGGTGTCCCGGGACGCTGCTGAACGACGATGACTGGAGGAACTGGAGGAAGGTTCAGACTGACAGACGCAGCAGCATGCGAGGAACTGGAGGACGAGGGAGTGACAGCGCAGGGGAGAAAATACTAATACTACTAATACTACTACTGCTACTGCTGCTACTACTAATATTACTATTACTACAACTAACACAACCACAACAAATAATACTCTGTACCCAAATCCATATCCTAGGACCTTTCTTCACCTTCATTCTGCAGGTCCTGATTCCTTAGTCCTGAGTCCTAAGTCCTGAGTCCTTAGTCCTGAGTCCTGAGTCCTAAGTCCTAAGTCCTTAGTCCTGAGTCCTGAGCCCTTAGTCCTGAGTCCTGAGCCCTTAGTCCTGAGTCCTGAGTCCTTAGTCCTGAGTCCTGAGTCCTGAGTCCTTAGTCCTGAGTCCTAAGTCCTAAGTCCTTAGTCCTGAGTCCTGAGCCCTTAGTCCTGAGTCCTGAGCCCTTAGTCCTGAGTCCTGAGTCCTTAGTCCTGAGTCCTGAGCCCTTAGTCCTGAGTCCTGAGTCCTAAGTCCTAAGTCCTTAGTCCTTAGTCCTGAGTCCTGAGCCCTTAGTCCTGAGTCCTGAGTCCTGAGTCCTTAGTCCTGAGTCCTGAGTCCTGAGCCCTTAGTCCTGAGTCCTGAGTCCTTAGTCCTGAGTCCTGAGCCCTTAGTCCTGAGTCCTGAGTCCTGAGCCCTTAGTCCTTAGTCCTGAGTCCTGAGTCCTGAGTCCTGTGTCCTGAGTCCTTAGTCCTGAGTCCTGAGTCCTGAGCCCTTAGTCCTGAGTCCTGAGTCCTGAGTCCTGCGTCCTGAGTCCTGAGTCCTGAGTCCTGAGTCCTGCGTCCTGAGTCCTTAGTCCTGAGTCCTGAGCCCTTAGTCCTGAGTCCTGAGTCCTTAGTCCTGAGTCCTGAGTCCTGAGTCCTGAGTCCTTAGTCCTGAGTCCTGAGCCCTTAGTCCTGAGTCCTGAGCCCTTAGTCCTGAGTCCTGAGTCCTGAGCCCTTAGTCCTGAGTCCTGAGTCCTTAGTCCTTAGTCCTGAGTCCTGAGTCCTTAGTCCTGAGTCCTGAGTCCTTAGTCCTGAGTCCTGAGTCCTTAGTCCTGAGTCCTGAGTCCTTAGTCCTGAGTCCTGAGTCCTTAGTCCTGAGTCCTGAGTCCTTAGTCCTGAGTCCTGAGTCCTTAGTCCTGAGTCCTGAGTCCTGAGTCCTGAGTCCTTAGTCCTGGTGTTGGTATCTGAGCTGTAACAGAACCGTGATTTTATTTGGTATTAAGCTGAAGAGGGTTTTTCCTCCTCATATAAAAAGTACTTTCCTCTCTGCTTTAATAATAATCCTCTTTCTGAACTCAGTATTGTCTTTTTTGATCCCAAACCCTGCGTGTGTCCTCTCGCTGCCCTCTCAGTCTCTGGATTAGATCCACTCTGGGTTTTACACCAAACTTCTCTCTTTCTTTAAGCTCCTTACTCTCCGCTCTAATCCAGGCCTCACCGGGGAACCATGGGACTGAGCTACAGCCGGAGACGGAGCGGTGCTGAGTGGAAGTCCGTGTTCCTCTAATGCCTCTCAGCTGGAAGCTTGTCTCCAGGAAAAAGTACAGTGCACGGGGTCTGCATACATGAAGGAACATCATTCAGAGAAGTCATGGAAAGTACATGGAATATGGGAATAAAGGGGGTACTTTGACTCATTTTACTTTATTTAAACAGTTTCATGTCAAAGCCCCCTTCAGTGCTACCCTGTGTATCTTGGTGGAAAAACCAGCCTTGTAAGATTAGGAGAACTGTCCCAGAGGGCTCAGGTCTGGTTGAGTTAAAGCTGAACAGCAGCTAATGCTCCTGGACAGAGCTGGTTATATCCACAGTCTGTGTACCGTATTTCCTGGACTATAAGGCACACTTTTTTCCATCGTCTGGCTAGAGGTGCGACGTATACTCAGGTGTGACTTATATATTAAAATATTTCAGGTGTTGGTTAGAGGGCGCTCTAGGCTTGTGTACCAGCATCTGCTGCACCTGTACCACTGACAATTTAAAATGTAAACATTACCAACAACAACTTAGGCTATAAAGACAACTGAGAAAGAGCGGAATAATTGGAAATGGAACTGATGCTGAGTCTGACGACAGCCACGCAGAGGAGGAAGCGGCGCTTCGTCTACCTCCGGAGTTGGCGGAGTTGTTCAGAAGCGACACCGAGGATGAAGAATTTAAAGGATTTAGCGATTAGGAGTGAGATGGTGAGTTTGGTGAACTTGTTATATTCATGTTCTTTATGCTATAGTTATGTGAATAACTGTTAATATATTACGTTAACATACGAGACACCTATTCAGTTCGTTGTTTATGCTTCATGTAGCTGAATAACCATCAATGTGTTACGTTAGCATAGCGCACACCTATTCAGCTGTTGTTCTCTATTCTATTATTACTATAACTTGCCTTTCAACATGAAATGTCTGTTCTTGGTGTGGGATTTTGTCAAATAAATTTCCCCCAAAAATGCGACTTATATATGTTTTTTCTTCTTCATTATGCATTTTTTGGCGAGTGCGACTTATACTCCGAAGCCACTTATAGTCTGGAAAATACGGTATGTGCCTCCTAAAGCTAAGACTGGCTTTTACTTGTTGTTGCTTCTCTCTGTGGATTTAGGTTTATAACAGAAAGTGTCTGAGTGACTGCTGTACTCACAGATCAGTTACACAAACTTACTTTGGATATAACCAGTGTTACAGTGGTTCATTTGGTCATTTTCCCACAAAAGTTTATGATATAGCCTTTCTTTTAAACAAACCAGTACTGTGTTTTTGTAACTTTACGTGTTTTGAACACTTCCTGGATCCTTCCTCAGAGTCAGGCGATGTTACAGTGACATGGTTTTTAAAGGAGAGGTATAAACCAGGTCCGGCAGGACACGTCACCATAACATCAGGCGACTCAGGTGAAGGATGGAGGAAGCCTTTGAAACATGTAAAGGTACAAAAACACAGTACTGGTCTGTTTAAAAGAAAATCTACATTATATCTTGCATCATGTTTTTTTTTCACTTTTAAAGCCTATGAATTTGTGATTGTGGGCTGTTTAAATCACACATTTTATCTCTTACACTACAGGCAGCTCACAGCTCTAATACACTACAACAGTGGTTCCCAAAGTGGGGTCCGGGGCCTCCTGGGGGTCCACGAAGGTACTGCAGAGGGGCCCCCAGAGGTTTCAGTTTACATTCATTCTTTATTTCAGACACATGGTTTTGGTTCATAACAACAAATAAAACATTCCAAAATATAAAAATACAATCAGGCAATGAAAAAATTAAGTATCTAAAAACATTATGTACATAGAAAAAAATCTATTTTGAAATTTATTACAATTATATACTTGTTTTAAAAACAAATTTTAGCCAATAGTCAGTGTTTTTGTAATGTTTTTATAAAAATATATGGAGAAAAACATAACATAGTTTAGTAAATAGAGGGAAGCTCTATAGTTGGGGGTCTGCGTGGGATTTTTGGAAATTTAAGGCGGCCACGATAATCTTGACTTTGGGAAAGGCTGTACTACAAGATACAGAAAATAACGTGTTAAGTTCAAAATATTTAATTATTTAAAGCTGAGCAAGAGGTCACTGAGTCTGAGTTTTTCAGTTCAGTTTATTTGCCATTTGCAGTACTAAAAAGAACTACATTGGAAAACAGCTGCAAAGAGCTCAAAGTGCAGAGTCGACATTTAAACAAACAAAACATACAAAGAACAAGCCTTAAATAAAAAACATATGGACACATCCTAAAAAAACTGATAGATACTAACAATGAAAACACTGTATATAAATAGCAGTAAAAGAGGTAACTTAAACAATAAGGTGCATGCCTGATGTTATCAAAGTGCATTGTTCAAAGTCATCACAGCTTGTGGAAAAAAACTTTTAGCGTGAAGAGATGTAGTGCATTTAACAGAGCGATATTGTTTCCCTGACAGGAAGGAGGTCAAACATCTCAGCAGCAGGAGCCACAGGGATCACTGAGGATCTGGAGAGCTCCCATTAAAAGTCTGGATTTGTCTGGAACCACTCCGTTTAAAGTTTTCTTTTCTTTCACTGTAACAGAGCTGGGAAGAAGACTTTCAATACTACACCCATAAAAGTTTAAAAGAATAGATTTGTTTTGAGTGAATTCCCTTCAGAGACTGCCAGCTCAGATCTTTGGAGAGAGAGACATCCAAAAACTTACATTTATCAACCATTTGTACCTCAGAATCATAAATGATAATAGGCACATTATTCCTGCTACGACTAAAATCAATAACCAGTTCACAGCTTTTAGAAGTGTTCAGAACAAGGCTGTGTTCTTCACTCCAGCAGACAACGATTTTACCATAATGCTTCACTCTGTAATGTAGGAGGCGCTCCAGAGAAGAAAATGATACCAAAACAAAAAAGAAATGAACAGTTAGCAGAGTAAAGTTTGAAATTCTTTTACCTAAGTAGATGGTACTTTAAGACGACTCTCAGGTCTTTTGTCCTGAATTATTCAAACGCTGGAGTCCCACATCTATAATTCATATCAGCTCCGATTCATTGAGCCAGGACTCTGTCAAACGCTCTGATGAGACCCTCTTTGGGCCACGCCCCACAGCTTGAACCCCACTCTGTACTGTACATGCAACGCTCTGCAACAGCGGCCTTTGTTGAGGGATTTACATTCGCTCAATGGAAATTTATCAAGTCAAAGCTCCTTCCCCAAAATATGAGTGAAAATGAGACTGAGAGGGCTTTTCTTTAACAAACCCCACTGTTCTGAAATACACAGGGCTCTGGAATAATGGCATCAAAGCTAAACACACGAGAAAACAGACTGAGGTTTCCTTCTTCAGGCTCTAACATTGAGTACTTCTCCCTTACGCTAACCTCATTCTGGCCTTATCCTCGTTTGTGACTTTTCCTGAAAGTTTAACAAAAATCTGCGTCACACTGTTTACCTTTAGCCAAACTGTTTTCCTATTTTATACAAATAAGTTAGTCTGGTCACTTTGCTTAAATTTTGTTTCTATGGACGAAACAAAGGAAATGTAGCGGTTTTGCCATAAAACTCCAGAATCCTGTGTATCCTGTGTATTATTTGTGAGCGGGGACAGCAGCAGAAGCCAGTTGTACAAAGACTTGTGAAAGAAAAAGTGGGTTTGTTTGAATGTGGTGGTTACGTGGGACGTCAGAGGGACTTTACTGTTGTTAAAATGGAAACAGGACGAAGACAAAAATCCCACAGAGGACTGAACAACAACGAGGACTTCAGCAGAACCAACAGGTGACGAAGGAAAGACCTAAACGCTGTTAATCAGAGAGAAGTTATTACATTCTGCTTCCATATTTGTAAGACGTGCTGCAGATAAACGTCTGTGATAGGCCAGCTCCAAATTGACGAGAAACACTTCCCCCCGAGAGAAGAACCAGAGTGTCCTGCTTTAGAAAAGAAAGTAGGAGATGCTGGGTCGCCTTGTGCAGAAGCATGGATTGTTGCAAGATTTGTGAGTTTACAAAATCTTTTCAGGCTCTTGCTGATTTGTTTGGGTCCTCACCAGTGGGCCGGTGAATTTTGGGATTTTCAGACGACAACAAGCCTCTTAGCGACACTTGTAAACAACATGGCGATGCTTTAAAAAGGTAACATCTGCTGCTGTACATTTACAAATAACACAAATCCTCTAACAACATTTATTATGCTGTTGAGAATGAGAGACGTTCCAGACTGATGTAACGTTAAAGCTCTCGTATCACTTTTTTCTGGCTTTTTGAAACAAATTTGGACCCGTCTTTTGAAGAGCTGTTACTTTCTTTGCAGGGAACGCTTGGATTGTGTCTCTGCTGCCCCCTGCTGGCAACGGTGAGGACTGGACAGAGCATAAAATGGCTATTTTGCACAGCATTCTTGAAGTCAGTGATAACTTTATTCCACTGTCACATACAATATTGCATCTCCAAGTTTCAAAGTCAAATAAACCGTGCATTATTCTGTATGAGCCTCCTGCGCTCCCCACGCTCATGAATATTCATAAGTCGGATATATTTATGGAAACTAATGAATATTCTGCACTAACGAGACTCAGCAGTGGGACTGGAGCTGCTCTCAAGGTAAAAACGGCTTTGAAACGATAATGTACTGAATGTTATTAAGGAGAAATGGATTTATGTTTGTTTTAATTAGACATAGGAGGCAAAACACAGAAAATCAAACGTGTTCACAGGAATGATTAAGGGTCAGAAACGCATGTATGTATGTCCATTTCCCAGCATGCCTCAGTGCAGCGGCCTTTCTGTCTATCGTCTTGTTGATTGGCAGACAAACCCTTAATGAGGCTGTAAAAATAGACGTTAGAAGTAGAGCAGAGAAGGTGCTCTGAGCTGAGTGTCCTTGAGAACATGGACAGATAAAGAAAGTTGTTCATTAAACACAGACACTGACAGGAGACCTTACATGAGCACAGTGCGATCATCTGTGAAGAGCGAGTGATGGGCAGTGCGTCTCTTCTCAAAGATTTGACATCCAAACAAACATTAAAATAACACAGGCCATGAAAAACAATTGCAAATTATCGAGGCAGTCTCTGATGCTTTCAGCTTGGTTTTGAAGACATTTAAGGACAATAGCAACATGTTCCAAGCAAAAGGAGCTGCAGGGACAGAGGCTTTCTTCCCGAGCTCTGTGTGGGCAAAAGGAACAGAGAGCAACAGCGGATCATTTCATCGTAATGAGCAGGAGTCAACTCTTCTCTGTGTAATTAAAGTACAAATGTAGGGAGGCAGTAATCTACAGAGCACCTTAGGGGACATGGTGAAAAAAAAAGAAAGACGAGAGAAAAAAAAAAAAAAAGAAAAGAAAAATCCCGAGAAACTTTTGCGAGATCTCATTTAGTCCTGGTTTAGCCCTGGTTTAGTCCTGGTTTAGTCCTGGTTTAGCCCTGGTTCAGTTTTGGTTTAGACCTGGTTTAGTCCTGGTTTAGTCCTGGTTTAGTCCTGGTTTAGCCCTGGTTTAGCCCTGGTTTAGCCCTGGTTCAGTTTTGGTTTAGACCTGGTTTAGTCCTGGTTTAGCCCTGGTTTAGTCCTGGTTTAGCCCTGGTTTAGCCCTGGTTTAGCCCTGGTTCAGTTTTGGTTTAGACCTGGTTTAGTCCTGGTTTAGCCCTGGTTTAGTCCTGGTTTAGCCCTGGTTTAGCCCTGGTTTAGTCCTGGTTTAGCCCTGGTTTAGCCCTGGTTTAGCCCTGGTTCAGTCCTGGTTTAGTCCTGGTTTAGCCCTGGTTTAGCCCTGGTTTAGCCCTGGTTTAGCCCTGGTTTAGTCCTGGTTTAGCCCTGGTTTAGCCCTGGTTTAGTCCTGGTTTAGCCCTGGTTTAGCCCTGGTTTAGCCCTGGTTCAGTCCTGGTTTAGCCCTGGTTTAGCCCTGGTTTAGCCCTGGTTTAGTCCTGGTTTAGCCCTGGTTTAGTCCTGGTTTAGCCCTGGTTTACCCCTGGTTTAGCCCTGGTTTAGCCCTGGTTTAGCCCTGGTTCAGTCCTGGTTTAGCCCTGGTTTAGCCCTGGTTTAGCCCTGGTTTAGTCCTGGTTTAGCCCTGGTTTAGTCCTGGTTTAGCCCTGGTTTAGTCCTGGTTTAGCCCTGGTTTAGCCCTGGTTTAGTCCTGGTTTAGCCCTGGTTTAGCCCTGGTTTAGCCCTGGTTCAGTCCTGGTTTAGTCCTGGTTTAGCCCTGGTTTAGCCCTGGTTTAGCCCTGGTTTAGCCCTGGTTTAGTCCTGGTTTAGCCCTGGTTTAGCCCTGGTTTAGTCCTGGTTTAGCCCTGGTTTAGCCCTGGTTTAGCCCTGGTTCAGTCCTGGTTTAGCCCTGGTTTAGCCCTGGTTTAGCCCTGGTTTAGTCCTGGTTTAGCCCTGGTTTAGTCCTGGTTTAGCCCTGGTTTACCCCTGGTTTAGCCCTGGTTTAGTCCTGGTTTAGTCCTGGTTTAGTCCTGGTTTAGCCCTGGTTTAGCCCTGGTTTAGCCCTGGTTTAGTCCTGGTTTAGCCCTGGTTTAGTCCTGGTTTAGCCCTGGTTTACCCCTGGTTTAGCCCTGGTTTAGTCCTGGTTTAGTCCTGGTTTAGTCCTGGTTTAGCCCTGGTTTAGCCCTGGTTTAGCCCTGGTTTAGTCCTGGTTTAGCCCTGGTTTAGTCCTGGTTTAGCCCTGGTTTACCCCTGGTTTAGCCCTGGTTTAGTACCTGGTTTAGTCCTGGTTTAGTCCTGGTTTAGCCCTGGTTTAGTCCTGGTTTAGCCCTGGACCAGACCAGAGTTAGCCCCCAGCTGAACCAGGGCTGCTGGTTTTATTCGCTGCAACAGCGAGACATTTGTGGAGAAAAGTTCTGTTTTCATGGCTTCTCGTTTAAATTTAGAGCAGTATCTGTCTCTGAGCTCTTCTCAAATTAATGCAGTAAGCCATTTTTATTCCACATCTCTCTTTGCACATCACTTCTGCGTCAGTTCTCGGGGGCAGACAGAGGACACACTCATCATGAAAACTGAGTCTTAACATATTTTCTTTCAGGGTTTTTCTTTCTGTTATTCTGTATATGTCATTTCCTTTGCTTATTGTTTCTCTTGCCTGTGTCTTTGGCTGCTAAAGTTGTCATCCTGCTGCAAAACCACAAGGAGGAATGAGCCAGGAGCAGTTCACATTACACCCAGGATAATTATGCATCATTTATAAAGCAGACTTTAAAAACCTGATGTGAGCAGCCTCTGGTAACGGGACGATGAGAGCGAGAGCAGATGGGGCAGGCTTCAGCGGTGAAATAATGACTGACTTTAACGACTCTGAGAGAGAAGAAGAGGAGTCAGGAGCAGAACTGACATCTGCGGAGAAACACAGAAGAACCCTGGGAGAAAACGTGTTCAGATGTCTCAGTTTATGACGCCAACACGAACCTGGGTTATCAGCAGCGCGTCCTCCGTCTGCCCCCGGAACTGACACGGGACGACAGAGATGGAAATGAAGTCAACCTCATTTGTACTGAGAAGAGTTTATAGACAGCAGCTGTGAAGCAAAAACTGAAATAAACAGGGGCCAAAGTTGTGTCCCAGTATTGGTCTTTGTCCGAAAATGCAAGCCTGGTGAGCCAGACTCTCCTTTCTTTTCACAAGCACAACAGTCTGGTTCCTCTCTCGGATCATTTCTCCGATTTGATTTGGAACTGGCCACAGTCGTTTATCTGCAGAGTGTCTAACAAAAGCGGGAGAGCTAACCAAGGTAGCGCTGGTCACCAAGCTAATTTAAAGTTACACTGTGTAACTTTTCTCCTAAATATGTGGGGCATACTGACTTATTTTTGTGATTTTTTGAGCGATTATAAGGCCTGAGGCGCGATCTGTTGCTCCGAGCGGGGCTTCTGTACTGAGAAATCGCCCTCGCAACTTGGCCGGGAGCGCTCCACTGTTCAGGAAAAGTCACGTGACAGGAAACGACTCGCTTTACGGCATTCCCTTCTGCTCTTATACCTGAGGCGCAGTATAACCATGAAGCTACTTTTAGCGTTGTTATTTTCGCCAGTTCGTCAGGGCCGAAGGACACAAGAAGATGAAGACAATGTCGGACGAGGCAAGAAAAAGAAAATGTGAAAGGGACCGCACCAGATCACAGACAAGAGTCAACATCGGACAGACTTTTGCTCGCTGGCGTCAGATGAGAGACAGAGAAGGCTGCAAATCAGATCACGTTTTTGCTTCTTTGTTGTGGACAGGTAAATGAGCCTCTTTATTTTTTCTTTAGAACATGCTTTTTCATACAGTTATTAGTTGTTTTTACTGCAACCATTGCGCGATATTTGTTGATAAGCTAACGCTAGCGCTAACTCTATAGAAGATCCAGTCCAAACTTCCAAAGGTAGCAGCAGGTCAACTAAAGTTGAAACAATGATGGAAATAGACGCACGCTCGCACAGTTTCAGAAGGAGGAGGGGCCCTAGTGTTTACGTTTTGCGACAGGTGCAGTGGCACCTGTGGCCTCTAGAGGCGCAAGACCGGGAATCTTACACAGTGTAACTTTAAAGTGGAGCTAACCCCCCAGTAAGAGGCTAACCCCACCCCTGACAAGTTTTCAACTGACTCGCCACAGGGGGGCGTGTGTCTGTGAGATGATTTTATACCAGAGCCCGGCCTGTGACAGGCAAAAACCAGGATGTACCGCCTTAGGCCAGTAGGAAAATTCAACTGCAGTAGCCACACTTCAACTACAAGAGGGCAGCACTAAGACGGTTTTAGACCAAAGACTGTCGAATTAAACAAGTTTACATGAGAATGCCAAAAATTGCACAGGTAACAAAAAGACAGCACCGTTAGAGCCCCATTTAGACAGTTTATCAGCAAAAAAAAGTTGTTTTGGGGTTGGGTTACTCTTTAAGGAAACTAACTTTAACAGTGTTTAGGTCTTTCCTTCGTCTCCTGTTGGTTCTGCTGAAGTCCTCGTTGTTGTTCAGTCCTCTGTGCGATTTTTGTCTTTATTCTGTTTCCATTTTAACAACAGTAAAGTCCCTCTGACGTCCCACGTAACCACCACATTCAAACAAACCCACTTTTTCCACAAGTCTTTGTACAACTGGCTTCTGCTGCTGTCCCCAGCTCACAGAAGGACAGAGCTGCTCAGATTCACAGGATTCTGGAGTTTTATGGAAAAAAAAACATCCATATTTGTTTGGGTCAGCGGTGCGTGGCTTATGTCCCAGCCTTTGTTTCTCCGATTGGTTACTTCGCCTGTGATTGTTCCACCACAAAAACAAAATGTTACAGAAGAGGGACCAGACTAACTTCTTTGTAAAGAAAAGGAAAATAGTTTGTCTGGCAGCCAGGCTACAAAAATGCAGGGAAATAAAAGTCCCTCTACCTGAATTCTCCGCCTCCCTCTTATATATTCATGTTTTATTTTGTTAAATGTCAGATTAGTGCTTGGATTTGCTTTTTTCTGCTGATTTGTGGTGTGAGCAGTAGGAGATTCCTTTACCTTCTCTCTCTCTCTGTATTTAGCCTGCTGTCTCTCGCTGCCTGTGGCTCGGAGTTGCAGGCAGGAGTTATGTAACAGCGGCTTGTCGAGCTGATGGAGGGAACACGCAGGTTTTATCTTCTGCTCTCCGTGTTTCAGCTGCAGTCAGAGCAGAGATGATTATGATGTAACGCATGCATGTGCAGGAAGGCTCTGAGGATCTAAAAGCTGGAAAATATTTTATAGAAAATTGCTTCAATTCAGTTTAATTTAATATCCTAAGAGCAGTCGCTTCAAAGGGCTTTACAAACACAATCAACACAAACAGTAAACTCCTTAAACCCTCATTCTTTTTAGGAAAAACTCCTAAAAAAAATGCTGTGGGCAAAAAAGAAAAAAACTCATTGAAGTAGAGAACCTCTCCCAGGACGGACAGGCCTTAAATGTGCATTCACTCATCTACAGGATCATAGTTCAGGTCTGTGAGGATGCAGCAGGTGGGATTCATCCAGACAGGGGAGTGGGGGTGAGCCGGGGAGTGGGGGTGAGGCGGGGGTCCGGGGGAGTGGGGGTGAGGCGGGGGTCCGGGGAGTGAGGGTGAGGCGGGGGTCCGGGGAGCGGGGGTGAGGCGGGGGTCCGGGGGAGCGGGGGTGAGGCGGGGGTCCGGGGAGTGAGGGTGAGGCGGGGGTCCGGGGGAGCGGGGGTGAGGCGGGGGTCCGGGGGAGCGGGGGTGAGGCGGGGGTCCGGGGGAGCGGGGATGAGGCGGGGGTCCACAGGTCAGGACAGGAGCACAGGGGTCGCTTGGCTTTGGAACTTGTGCATTCACATCCAGACTTATCTTAGACAGGGTTTGTTTGTGAAAATGAAAGACTGTAAACTTTTTGGAGTGCACCTGCACAAAACATTGAGGGTTAAATCCCCAATTTCTTTGTTATGAACATCACAGTTCCATTGGATCAACCAGATGCATTGTTTGAGGTGTAATAGCACAAGCGCTAATGTTCAACACATCCACAGACACAGAAACAAACCCAAATGAAATAATGCTACAAAAACTATAAATAAAAACAAAAATGATACATGACATACAGAGAAGTGGGGTTATGCTGTAAGAGCAGAGCATTACCACAATTTCAATTTCAATTTGAATTTATTAATTTTTTTTATTATTATTATTTCAGAGACGTGATTTTGATTCATAAAAACAAATAAAACATACAAAAATATAAAAAGTCAATGGAAATATTAAGTATCTAAAAACATTAAGTACATAAAAAACATTAGTAATTAATTACAGCTGTATACTTGTTTTAAAATATTACTTTAAAACAACTTTTAGTCAATAATCAGTGTTTTTGTAATGTTTTTATAAAAAACATGGAGAAAAACATGGCAGAGTCGTTTGAATAGAGGGAAGTTTTATCGTTGGGGGTCTGCGAGGGATTTTTGGAAATTTCAGGGGCCACAACAGTCTCGACTTTGGGAACGGCTGATTTAAACCATGGTTTTAATATCATTTTAAATGTATTTGTATCAAGGATAACGAAGTGAGTGCATCAATGGATCAAAAAAGGAGATGAAAGCCAGGGGTCAGTGGAGAACAGAAGAGGAACCCGAGACATTATTAAAGACCTTTATTGTATGCGGGACAACACGTTTTGTGCTGGGTCTTCATCGGAGCAGACAGACAAATGATATGATAACGGTATTTGTCTCAAGTTTCTGAGCGGAGAGTTTGTGTCCCGCTGTTTCCTCCCATCTTTGTCCCAACACACTCATGTACAGGAGAACTGGAGACTCTGAATGTCCCCTAGTGAATGAATGCGAGATATTTAACCATGTCATTGTATAACTCTGCTTTCCTTCCATGAGCAGCTTGGAACCACCCACATAACTTTATCGACTGAGAAGTTAAGGTGAGTAATGTTCCTTGAGACAGATAAATTCAGTTTGTTTAATGAGCTTCTGAACTTGTGACTTTCTCTTGGCGATGTCTGGTCAATAAAACACAGTAGTTAAGGTTAATAAAATGCTCCTGTTTGTTTGTTCGGTCTAAACACAGCGCTCCATTGATTCCGCTTCACTTCCAGAGCTGCTGTGTCTAAGTGGCTCTCATTAACCTCGGACAAAGAGCGCGTCTTTAGGTCATTAACACGGCCCCGGGTCCCACAGCAGCACTGAGCATGCTCCGTGGCGTCTCAGTAAATCTCATAAATAACCTGCAGAGCACAGAGAAGCGCAGCCTGGCGACAAGCGGCTGCTGTCCCGCTTTAATGGAGCTATTACTCACATGAGCTCAGTCATTATGAGCAGTTGTACTCTGATGGGACGGACTCAGCGCGGGATCATTAATCAGACGTCTGCGTGCCTCCTGAGAGACTGGATCACATGGAGACAGCGCAGGAACACACACCGACACTTACTTTTACTTTTGGGAAAAAAAACATTACACGTCGCCAACTAATGACCTTTTTCAGGAGAGGAGTTAATTATGAAAGATGTGTGGAAATGGCTCGATCAAGAAGGAAAAGAATGATCTGAAACTAATGAAAAATGCTTAAAAATGTGGCAAAGTGGGAAGTAAAAGTAGCAGCAGCAGTAGTTGTTGTTGTAGTGGTAGTACAGTAACAGTAGTAGTAGTAGTAGTAGTAGTAGTAGTAGTAGTAGTAGTAGTAGTAGTAGTAGTAGGCCCAGTAGAAGTAGCAATTGTATTTTTTGTAAAGGCAGTAGCAAAATGATGAATGAATGGATGAATTGTTTGTGTATTCAGCAGTGAGTGGGGCTGAGTGTTGTGGATGCAGCAGCAGCAGATCCTCCATAAATCTGCATCTGGTTACTGACAACAAGACCAGGACCAGACCAAGACTGAACCAGGACCAGACCAAGACTCAACCAGGACCAGACCGAGACTCAACCAGGACCAGACCAAGACTCAACCAGGACCAGACCAAGACTCAACCAGGACCAGACCGAGACTGAACCAGGACCAGACCGAGACTGAACCAGGACCAGACCGAGACTCAACCAGGACCAGACCGAGACTCAACCAGGACCAGACCGAGACTGAACCAGGACCAGACCAAGACTCAACCAGGACCAGACCAAGACTGAACCAGGACCAGACCAAGACTCAACCAGGACCAGACCAAGACTCAACCAGGACCAGACCGAGACTGAACCAGGACCAGACCAAGACTCAGCCAGGACCAGACCGAGACTCAACCAGGACCAGACCGAGACTCAACCAGGACCAGACCAAGACTCAACCAGGACCAGACCGAGACTGAACCAGGACCAGACCAAGACTCAGCCAGGACCAGACCGAGACTCAACCAGGACCAGACCGAGACTCAACCAGGACCAGACCAAGACTGAACCAGGACCAGACCAAGACTCAGCCAGGACCAGACCGAGACTCAACCAGGACCAGACCGAGACTCAACCAGGACCAGACCGAGACTCAACCAGGACCAGACCGAGACTGAACCAGGACCAGACCAAGACTCAACCAGGACCAGACCAAGACTCAACCAGGACCAGACCAAGACTCAACCAGGACCAGACCGAGACTGAACCAGGACCAGACCGAGACTCAACCAGGACCAGACCAAGACTCAACCAGGACCAGACCAAGACTCAACCAGGACCAGACCAAGACTCAACCAGGACCAGACCGAGACTCAACCAGGACCAGACCGAGACTGAACCAGGACCAGACCAAGACTCAACCAGGACCAGACCGAGACTCAACCAGGACCAGACCAAGACTCAACCAGGACCAGACCGAGACTCAACCAGGACCAGACCGAGACTCAACCAGGACCAGACCGAGACTCAACCAGGACCAGACCGAGACTCAGCCAGGACCAGACCGAGACTCAACCAGGACCAGACCGAGACTCAACCAGGACCAGACCGAGACTCAACCAGGACCAGACCGAGACTCAGCCAGGACCAGACCGAGACTCAACCAGGACCAGACCGAGACTGAACCAGGACCAGACCGAGACTGAACCAGGACCAGACCGAGACTGAACCAGGACCAGACCGAGACTCAACCAGGACCAGACCGAGACTCAACCAGGACCAGACCGAGACTGAACCAGGACCAGACCAAGACTCAACCAGGACCAGACCAAGACTGAACCAGGACCAGACCAAGACTGAACCAGGACCAGACCGAGACTCAACCAGGACCAGACCAAGACTCAACCAGGACCAGACCAAGACTCAACCAGGACCAGACCAAGACTCAACCAGGACCAGACCGAGACTGAACCAGGACCAGACCGAGACTCAACCAGGACCAGACCGAGACTCAACCAGGACCAGACCAAGACTCAACCAGGACCAGACCAAGACTCAACCAGGACCAGACCAAGACTCAACCAGGACCAGACCAAGACTCAACCAGGACCAGACCAAGACTCAACCAGGACCAGACCAAGACTGAACCAGGACCAGACCAAGACTCAACCAGGACCAGACCGAGACTCAACCAGGACCAGACCGAGACTGAACCAGGACCAGACCGAGACTCAACCAGGACCAGACCGAGACTCAACCAGGACCAGACCGAGACTCAACCAGGACCAGACCGAGACTCAACCAGGACCAGACCGAGACTCAACCAGGACCAGACCGAGACTCAACCAGGACCAGACCGAGACTCAACCAGGACCAGACCGAGACTCAACCAGGACCAGACCGAGACTCAACCAGGACCAGACCGAGACTCAGCCAGGACCAGACCGAGACTCAGCCAGGACCAGACCGAGACTCAACCAGGACCAGACCGAGACTCAACCAGGACCAGACCGAGACTCAGCCAGGACCAGACCGAGACTCAACCAGGACCAGACCGAGACTCAACCAGGACCAGACCGAGACTCAACCAGGACCAGACCGAGACTCAACCAGGACCAGACCGAGACTCAACCAGGACCAGACCGAGACTCAACCAGGACCAGACCGAGACTCAGCCAGGACCAGACCGAGACTCAACCAGGACCAGACCGAGACTCAACCAGGACCAGACCGAGACTCAACCAGGACCAGACCGAGACTCAGCCAGGACCAGACCGAGACTCAACCAGGACCAGACCGAGACTCAACCAGGACCAGACCGAGACTCAGCCAGGACCAGACCGAGACTCAACCAGGACCAGACCGAGACTCAACCAGGACCAGACCGAGACTCAACCAGGACCAGACCGAGACTCAGCCAGGACCAGACCGAGACTCAACCAGGACCAGACCGAGACTCAGCCAGGACCAGACCGAGACTCAACCAGGACCAGACCGAGACTCAACCAGGACCAGACCGAGACTCAACCAGGACCAGACCGAGACTCAACCAGGACCAGACCGAGACTCAACCAGGACCAGACCGAGACTCAACCAGGACCAGACCGAGACTCAGCCAGGACCAGACCGAGACTCAACCAGGACCAGACCGAGACTCAACCAGGACCAGACCGAGACTCAGCCAGGACCAGACCGAGACTCAACCAGGACCAGACCGAGACTCAACCAGGACCAGACCGAGACTCAACCAGGACCAGACCGAGACTCAACCAGGACCAGACCGAGACTCAACCAGGACCAGACCGAGACTCAGCCAGGACCAGACCGAGACTCAGCCAGGACCAGACCGAGACTCAACCAGGACCAGACCGAGACTCAACCAGGACCAGACCGAGACTCAACCAGGACCAGACCGAGACTCAGCCAGGACCAGACCGAGACTCAACCAGGACCAGACCGAGACTCAACCAGGACCAGACCGAGACTCAGCCAGGACCAGACCGAGACTCAACCAGGACCAGACCGAGACTCAACCAGGACCAGACCGAGACTCAACCAGGACCAGACCGAGACTCAACCAGGACCAGACCGAGACTCAACCAGGACCAGACCGAGACTCAACCAGGACCAGACCGAGACTCAGCCAGGACCAGACCGAGACTCAACCAGGACCAGACCGAGACTCAACCAGGACCAGACCGAGACTCAGCCAGGACCAGACCGAGACTCAACCAGGACCAGACCGAGACTCAACCAGGACCAGACCGAGACTCAGCCAGGACCAGACCGAGACTCAACCAGGACCAGACCGAGACTCAACCAGGACCAGACCGAGACTCAACCAGGACCAGACCGAGACTCAACCAGGACCAGACCGAGACTGAACCAGGACCAGACCGAGACTGAACCAGGACCAGACCGAGACTCAGCCAGGACCAGACCAAGACTCAAACAGGACCAGACCAAGACTCAAACAGGATCAGACCGAGACTCAAACAGGTCTGAACCAAGACTAAACCAGACTAAATTAGAGCTTAACCAGGACTAAACTTGGGCTAAACCAGGACTGAACCAGGACTGAACCAGGACTGAACCAGGACTGAACCAGGACTGAACCAGGACTAAACTTGGGCTAAACCAGGGCTAAACTTGGGCTAAACCAGGGCTAAACTTGGGCTAAACCAGGAGACCATGACCCAGGACTAAACCAAGACTAAACCAGGACTGAACCAGGACTGAACCATGAGTAAACCAGGACTAAATTAGGACTGAACCAAGATTAAAGCAAATTTAAACCAGGACTAAACCAGGAAACGGAACCAGGTCTAAATTAAGAATCTGCAGAACTGAACCAGGACTAAACCAGGACTAAAACATTGCAAAACCAGGTCTAAACTAGGACTAAACTAGGACTAGACCAGGGGTAAACCTTGAATCATACATCAGTCCAAAATCAGTTCTAAATAAAGGAGGATTAGTCAGAATTAGACTATGACTAAACACAGTTTCTAAACCAGACCAGGACTATTAAAGACCCACTAACTCCGCCCGGGACAGTCCCACCATAAACTCTAAACTAAAGTCTACTGTGTGAGATCTGACTCAGACTTCTGTGTAAACCTCTCAGTAGTTTTAAAGTCTGTTTGTCTTCAGGGACGTGACGAGTCTGGGCCTGTCCCGTCTGGGGTTTACTGTGGGACGTCCCTGGAGACGCAGGCCTGTTCAGACCTGAGCAAACCCAGCGTAATCAGTGAAGCAGTGTTGGTTTAACTGTGGCTGAGAGGACTTCACTGTTGGCTCAGGGTCGACTCACAGGACAGGAGAGTTTCCCAACCTGGGGTACGGGGACCCCTGGGCGTACGCGAGCACTTTACAGGGGGTACTTGGAATTATTGCATCATTTAATAAAAAAAAAAAAAGCGTTTTTTTCATATTAAACTATTGAAAAGACAAGCTCAAGTGTCTCAAGTGACGATTGATTGATTTAAAATTACTGAAACTACTAGAAATATTTTTTCAGTGGGCTGGCGTATACTAAAGCTTGAGTTATTTAAATTATTTGTCAATTATTTTTCATGTCAATTTATTATGAGTTTTAGTTTTTTGTTGAAACATAGTAAAATAAATAAATGTAATAGAAGTTTATTTAGTGATTTTTTAAAATCATTTTTAAAATTTAGTTTTTAATTTTTATTGTTATATTTTTATAATTTTTTAAATTTTGTTTTTATTTTTATTTTGTTATATTTTTATTATTGTTTTTTATTGGTTATAGTTTTATTATTGTTTTATTTGGTTATATTTTGTATTCATATTTATTCTATATTTTTATTAATTTTTTATATTTTTTATAGTATTATTAATATACTTTTTCATTTTGTTATTTTTTTAAATATTTTTAATAAATTTGAAAAAAAGTCAAAATTTTTGTTAGATTTTGATTTTAAATTTTTTATAAGTATTGTTCATTTAAAAGGATTTTATTTGTATCTTGAATTTAATTTTCAAAACAAAAAATGCAGTAATTATTCCACTGTCACCTTTATGGCCCATTTTTGTTTGTTGAAAACTTTTTACATTTTTTGCAATCTAAACAGGATTTACTGAATAATTCTTACAGATGTTCTCACAGATGTTCTGAGGGGAGTGAGCAGACCCAGACTGCTCTCGCTCATCTCCTTGGTTCCAGGTCGATGACGAGTTCCAGCCTGAGTGCAGAGGCTCAGAGGCTCCGCGGCAGCAGGGCCTGAGTCACGTCTGAGGCTGTGCTTTAATGTCAGAATGTGAGTGTTTTAGTTTCTGATGGAATAATGAGTTTGAGGAGAGACCGGAGCAGACCGAGGCGAGTCACTCAGCTCTGACACACAACAGGAACAAACGCATCTGAGCAGGACTGGGACAGCACAGAGTATGAGAGGGTGGAAAAATAGTTCTTATTTTTGGAAAGGTGTATACTAAAGCTTGTTTAAAAGAGTTATTTAAATTATTTGTCAATTATTTTTCATGTCAATTTATTATGAGTTTTAGTTTTTTTGTTGAAACATAAATAAACACAAATAAATAAATCTTGTGATTTTCTGATTAACGTTAGCTTAGCCCACAATCTTATTTTGAAAGATGGAAACTACCGGATGTGAAGATTTGTGAACGTAAATATCACAGCATTAAATTAGAGCCAATCACAAGCGAAAAATCCAACAAATAAGCCAGAAAACACCAGAAAGGTGAGCGTGACCGACTCAGGGCCACAGCACTGCCTAAACCTCGGACGACAGCGCTCTTTCATACGGCCGCAATAAATATCTGTAAAAGAAACTATCCAACCAATATATCGTTATAAACATAAGAAAATGTACTTTTATTTTATACAATTTGCATTAATCAAGATATTAAGTGAGAAATTTTATGACTTGTTGAAGATAAAAAAGTAATAGAATTTTAGCCGAAACACGCTACTTAGAAACAAACTACAGTATACCAACTTTAAAAAACAAACAAACCCAGGAACTAATATAAGGTAATCATTTCATTCTCCCTGCACAAGGGACATATATTTTCACAGTTTACATTAAAATTTCATAACCTGTCTATAAGTAATGTGCTGCTATTACTGAGGCTAACTACTCAAGCTCCCACTGTTAAGATTCATCACACAAACATCATTATCAGTATTGTTTTTCTGCTTTATTGCTTGTTATATGACTCTTCTCGTCACATGGTCTCTCTCGTCCAGTCACATCGCTCCGTCTCAGCTCCTCACTTTGTTAAATGTTCCTTCAGGGATCAGTAAAGTTAATTGTGTGAGTTTGTTTCTCATCAGAGCGTTCGCCCTGCAGCAGAGGTTCATTCGCAGTAAAACGGAGTCACCCTGGACGGGGACAGGGAACAAAACGTCTAAAAACACAGCCGAGGAGAACTTGTTACTCAGGGTTGCCAGGTCTGAAGCAGAGTCCCATTGTCCCACTTTTGGTTGTGCTGCACAGCCATTTAGTCCTCTGTCCCCCTGTCCCACTGATTAGGAAGCAGTCACACTTTTCCATTGGTGCTCAGTGAGATTAAAGGTTATGGGACTTATATATAGCTTTTGTGTTTGTTTTTTGTTATTATTATTTAAAAACACTGCGTTTCCTGCTGATAAAGCACTGAATCCTCGTCTAAAGCCTGTATTTCATACCTAACTTTAACGGTGACTATCTCAGTGATTACTGAGGCTATCGACATAAAACAAACACTGGCATAAACTTTAACCTCTTAAACCTGAACAGAGCCCGACGGCGCCCCCTTGCGTCCGCTTGTTGGGACCACAGTGGGGAGATACAGCGGCTGACACACACATGTTTGACATCCTCGTGTTCGGACAATTCATGGCAACAAAACTATCTACTTCAATTTCTATTCAACAGTTGGATTCTGCCTGGATTTAAAAAAAAATAAAACATGTATATCTTTCCATTACTTTGTTTATTTGGCACAAATTTTGCTGCAGTAGACCAAGATATGGGAAATTTTTAATTTATGCTGTTATTTGCTTCACTACAGGAAGGAAAAGGCTTTTTTGGAGGCAAATATGTGTTTTTTTTTCAGACGGAAATTAGAATAATCCATTTCAACCTCAATTTAGGGTCAAACAATATAATTTATTAATATTATTTCTCTTCCACAATAATCCCCAAAGTCCACCAATTAATTTGCTACCAAGGTTAGCTCTGTACACCTGGTAAATGCTAAGTAAAACCTTAATAAATGTAGATATAGAATTTTCAGGAAAAAGGCCTCAGAGCTTAACAAGTTAAGGTCCTCTCTGTCAGCGCAGCGACTATTTAGTTACAACACAAACACAAAAGGAATAACAACAAAATAACAGCTTGCCATTAGACGAGCTAATTGTGTGTAGCCTACATTATTTTAAACGAGCACAAGGTGAACGAAACACAAAATAACTCTGCAGAATATACATCTTTGTTAGAAATGGGATCCAGCCTTAAGTTAAAAACAACTAAATCAGGTCAGCAAATCAAACTGATGAGTTTTAAATATTTGGGTTTTATAATTGATGATAAATTATCTTTTAAGTTGCACATCCAGCATTTAATAAAAAACTTTTATTAGGATTTTATTATAGAAATAAATCTTGCTTTTCTTTTATTGTAAAAAAGAGGTTGCAATTATTGGAAAACTTCCTGCTTATTTGTCTTTTACTCATGAAGCAGAGTCAGCGCAGTCTTCGCTCTGATGATCGTCTGCAGTTGTTCCTAAAGCTCGGACTGAAATGGGAAAGGCTGCTTTTAGACGTTCTGCTCCATCCACACGGAACCTCTGGCAGAATGACTTAAAGATGAAGGAAATCATCTCATCGAACAAATTCAAGGCTCTGGTGATGTCGTTCTAGTCCAGATTTTCTTTGTGTGTGTGTTTTAAGTGAATTTATGTGAGATGTTATTTATTAATGCAACTCTAACCTGGATAAATAAAGGCTAGATAAAAATAAAAATAACAAAAACAACAAGGTCAGATCATTGTTCCTTGAGTAAAATGTAGAAGACGGCCTGCTTTTGGGCGGTGCTGGAAAAATAAGACTGGGGCATTATTTTTAGATTTTAGATTAGATCAGTGCCACTTTTTTATTCCATGGATGAAAGCAGCACATTAAATGTTTCATAAACTGTAGCATCTTTATCTAAATGAGGTTTAGATGTTAGAAGTTAGATATGTAATAGGGCTGCACAATATATCACAAAATTATCGTTATCGCAATATCAGCAAACACAATGTCCGTATCGCAAGAATCTAAATATATCACAATAACGCTGTGGTCTTCCATCTGACAGAGATTTACACTGAAGAATCATTTTCCACCAGAGCCTTAAAAGAACATGTGTTGTGACTAAATAAAAATGTTTAAAAAGTCCAGTTTTAGTGGTAATTTAATTAATTTAGTCACAGCTTAGCCTTGTTTTATTCCTGGTTTAGTCTGTGTTAAGTTTTGATTTTGTGGCTGTTTTGACTTGTAAATACAGGAACGTACATTTTTGTGAAATGTAGTGAATTTAACTTACTATGTTCAAAAAGTAGGCTCTATTTTCAAATATCGCAATAATATCGTTATTGCAATTTTCAACATAGTTATCGAATATCGCATGTTTTCTCCATATCGTGCAGCCCTAATACGTATATTATCAAACAGGGTTAATTTAGGACTTTTTAAAAAAACATTGTTCAAGAAAATAAGATCTGTTTCATAAGCATGCAGTGTAAAATGTCGCTAAGCTAATGCCTCTGAGCGTTCAAGTGGACATTTTAGGTCACTGTACGTAAATGTATTTAAGAGCTAACAGTCCGCATCTCTGCAAATTTAAAACTTTTGAAGGCATTAAAATCAAACTTTACAACTTTTTAAGACCCCACAAAACCCCTGATTAAAGCTTTTATTTCTTGTGTCTGTCCCTCCTTGTCCAAATCACACAACTTGTCCCACTTTTTTGACTTTTTGAGGTGGTCACTTGAGTCTAAAAGCCTAAGAAAACACAGCGCGACCGTAATTTCCAGTGCATTCTGCCGGTTTTAGTGCCACTGCCCCTCTCTCTCAGACAGAACAGCTCCTCAGACTCACACTGATGATTGATTTGGCCTGGATTCAGCGAGACTGGCTTTGGGTTTTAAGATTTGTCGTCCAAAAAAATATTAATCTCATTGAGAAAAAGCCAATCATTCACATCATCTGCACTGAAAAATAGCTCCGCCCAACCTACAGACGAATTTTTCCTCTGCAACAACACTTAAACGCCCCATTCCACTGAAAAAAACGTTGATTTTAATCGTAAATGCAAACTACCTTGTCCTGTAGTGGGTTGATTGTCCTGGAGGTGTTGCCGTAGCTGTAGTGGGCGGGACAGTATTAAGGTTTTCCACATCCTGCATTCTTGTTCTACTTTTTGTCTTTTGAGTGTTTTTTGTGTGTACGCTCCTGCCTTACTTCTATGTTTTAGCGAGGCCCGGTGCACTGCGTTGTTTGTTTTGTTTACAGATGCGTTTGCTACTGTTTTATTTTCCTTTTTCTTTTCTTTTTGTTTATCATTTGGGTTTATTTGTCTAATGTTTGCATGATGTAACGCTCAGATTATTGCCCTGTTGTGACTTTGTTTCTAAGTCATTTGGAATAGTGTTAGTTTCGTTAACAAAAACTAAACGAAAATATTTTTGTCAACGCACATTTTTCAGTGGATGTAAACTAAGAACATGCTAAAGTCGTGGTTACTTGAGAATCAAACCTGTGACCATCGTTAATGCTTTGTGCTGCTGCCGACCTGTTTATGTAAAGTTTTTTTCTTATATTTATTGTGTAGTTTGTTTTGCGCTTTTATATTTTTTGTGCTTTTACATTCTGCTGTGTGCTTTCATATAACCTACTAATTTTTATTCTACCATCTTTTATTAACCGTATTGTGTACTGCATATTGTTAGCATTTTACACCTTGCCTACGGGCTACAGTTGGAAACTAGCGGTATAGCTAATACTGGCACATTTACAGAGATGTTTATTAAAGTTACACTGTGTAACTTTTCTCCTAAATATGTGGGGCATACTGACTTGTTTTTGTGATTTTTTGAGCGATTATAAGGCCTGAGGTGCTGTTGCTCCGAGCGGGGCTTCTGTACTGAGAAACCGCCCTCGCAACTTGGCCGGGAGCGCTCCGCTGTTCAGGAAAAGTCACGTGACAGGGAACGACTTGCTTTACGGCATTCCCTTCAGCTCTTATACCTGAGGTGCAGTATAACCATGAAGCTACTTTTAGCGTTGTTATTTTCGCCAGTTCGTCAGGGCCGAAGGACACAAGAAGATGAAGACAATGTCGGACGAGGCAAGAAAAAGAAAATGTGAAAGGGACCGCACCAGATCGCAGACAAGAGTCAACATCGGACAGACTTTTGCTCGCTGGCGTCAGATGAGAGACAGAGAAGGCTGCAAATCAGATCACGTTTTTGCTTCTTTATTGTTGGGCAGGTAAATTAGCCTCTTTATTTTTTCTTTAGAACGTGCTTTTTCATACAGTTATTAGTTGTTTTTACTGCGATAAGCTAACGCTAGCGCTAACTCTATAGAAGATCCAGTCCAAACTTCCAAAGGTAGCAGCAGGTCAACTAAAGTTGAAACAATGATGGAAATAGACGCACGCTCGCACAGTTTCAGAAGGAGGAGGGGCCCTAGTGTTTACGTTTTGCGACGGTGCAGTGGCACCTGTGGCCTCTAGAGGCGCAAGACCGGGAATCTTACACAGTGTAACTTTAATGTGCATTGTCCCTGTTCAAATAAACTAATGAATAAATAAATAAATAGACTAGACGAGACTAAAACCCACATTAATAAACAATAACTGGGACTAAATCATTTTGCATATTCGTGGACTAACAAAGACGAGACAAAAATGTAGTTCACTAAATAAATACTGGGCTAAAATCTATGGACATTTTAGTTCACGAACAAAGACGAGACAAAAATAATATTATATTATTATATGATGTGATTTTGTCCAATCCTGTCTCCTCCGCCCTCACAGTGACACAGCTCCTTTCAAACCTGCAGCGGCCACAGAGGCACAAACATCTGGGACAGACAGCAGCTGGATTCACGGTGAATGGTTAAAAAAAACTTATGCTCCATTTTAGTCGAAGGGAAGGAATGTGGGCACAGCTGGAAAAAACCCAACAAACCTGAAGAGACGCGTCGCAGTTCCCCACAAAGACCTCGTGGTAAGTTAACAAAAAGTTTGGTGGTGGTTTGTTTATAACCTAATGTAGTAATGTTCCAACAATAACGTTAAACCGACCTGCAAACTAATGCTGGCTAACTTACTAGCTTCGTAGCATGTAGCGATAGTAGCCACTTGTTGATATCGGCTGTGTCCGAACGCCATCCCTAGTCCCTAACCCCTCAATCACTACACAGTCCAGCACTATACAGCGGACTGTAGTGCACTCATTTTGTGAATGATTCGGACTTGCACACTATTTTTCTCTCAGCGGTGATCACGTGACTCTGGCGTCTGTGTAAAACAAAACTCCGCTGATAATGTTCTTCTGTGGTAAAGCCCGACCACACTCACTTGATGTTTTAGTATTTATAGATAAATATTAGTCATACGTGTGATATTTAACATGAATTATCACTATAATGACTAAAACGGACTGGATTATTGCAGCTCTGTGCCTTACGTGGGGAGGCTGAACGCTGGCTAAGCTAACGTTAGCAATTTTACACTGCAAGGGTTTATTTAAGAGCTTTTTATTTCTGATTATGACGTGAAAGAAGTAAAAAAAGCGTTTCTAACTGGTTTCATTCAGACGTGTTGTGTTCAGTTTAAAGTCCTGTCGCAGTCCCGCTGTTCTCCAAACTCGCAAAGCATTCTGGTCCTATACTGACCTCTAGTGACCGTCGCTGTCCACTACTTTTCAAAATGCATTGTGGGAAATTTTCAGTGCACTATTTTTTATCCACTAGACATTCAGACACCACTACAGAATGGCGTGACCACTACAGAGCACTGCAGAGGGATTAGGGAGGACGTTGTGTGTGGCTCGCTAACTTACGTTAGCTTCTTAGCATGTAGCTACCTTTCATCAAAAAGATGAGAGAAAATGTTATGTGAAATAATTTTAGATCCAGCCAGAAATGTTCAATATTATCTGCTGACAAAAAAGTTAAAGGGTAAAATGATTGTCCTGACTAAAACTAGATAAATAAAATTATGTTTTCTTGGACTAAAATAAAGACGAAAACCTGACTAAATTAAAACGGGATGAGGTTTGACTAAATGTGATAAAAACAAGCGCGATTGAAACTGGACTAAAACTGAGACTAAATTTAAAAATGGCTGATAAAATGAACACTAGTTTGGAAGTTAGTTGTGTGTTTTAATATGTTAGATTCATTTTGGTGTTATGCATTTGTAATAAACCCTCTTTTTCCCTCAGCCTCTTTTTGACCTGCATCCACATTCCCTGTGTATTTGGAGCTAAAGTTAGTTGAAATGAAATAGAGTTTATTTCGAGCACATAATAAACAAAATTATATGCACACATACACAATGTACACATATACAAAAGAACAGAAACAAAAAACAAAACAAAAAAACATTTTCTTATGTACAGTGTGCCCGAAAAGGAGTGGGAAGAAGTGCAAACTTATTAAATCCCACTCCGTTTCCAAATATATCAAAAGTACATTTATCTGCTTCCTATTTATAATCAAAAAGTTATAAAAATGTCTTTAAGCTGAGGAGGTGATGTTAACTTTTACTGAGAAGAGAAGCATTTTGGATTTACAAAGCTCTTAACCAGGACTTTGATCTAAGACCTTTCTTGTGATTGTTCTCTAACTGAGTTTTTCATAAACTGCGATGTTTTCAACGTTGACATCACTACTGCAGTGTTTGTGTGGATTTACAATATTTTTATTTGTATTTACCTGTGGATACTGATTTATTTATTTATTTTTTTAATGTTTCATCACTTTAGAGGTCAGCAGGGGCACCTTTATATTTCTGTGGACTTGTCTTAAACTTATGGAAGCGTATTGCGTTCATCTGAAAAAAAAAAAGTTTCTGTTTTAATGAGCTAAGTTAGTTCTGTTTTTATGAGAAAAGTTCTGTTTTTATGAGAAAAGTTCTGTTTTTATGAGAAAAGTTCTGTTTTTATGAGTATAAATAACTTGGGTTTTTATGACAAAAGTAAATTCATGTCTGTCACAACCAGTAAACCTTTAGCTCGTATTGAAGAGTTGCTAAAGCTAAAGAAAGGGCGTAAATGTCCCAACTACTTCGTTTAATACGGTTTTATTTTACTCTAGGCTTGAGACACTGGAGATTCTGCTTTCGTTAAGTAATATTGACGTATAATCATTAGTTTGTCGACTCTGCGCAGACATCTCAGGTCTTTGCCATTGACTTTGAATTCCTCTCCCCCCAAAAGTGGAACAAGATAATAAGGACCATTATCCACATAAAAACACACCACATTATTTTACTCGTAAAACAGGATTTTTTCTCTCATAAAAACAGAATTAACTTTACTCATAAAATCAAAACTTTTCTCATAAAAACCGAACTAACTTTGCTCATTAAAACAGAAACTTTTTTTTCAGGTGAACGCAATACGCTTCTGTATAAACTTGTATCCATTATAAAAATAATCTTCTTTTATTGCTGTCATGAAGGTTCACACCTGATGGTCCTGTCTTGTAATTAAGTTTTTCTGGACTTCAAATCTGAATCTTTTGAGGCCTGAAACACACTATGTCTTAATAGAAAATCTTGATGACTTGTCACATTTCAAATTTGATGTCATTATTGGTAAAAATGAGCATTTTACACTTATTTTTATGCAAGTATTTCTAGGCATTTTATAGGGACATTTGGAAAACGCATGGAAAAGATGCAATAACTTTGGAATGCTTCAACCTACAGACACCGTTGAGGGTTTGTTGGAAAGCTTACAGCAAGATGAATCATTATCTGCATACTCTTCTGCTATATTAGCTATAGAAATAATTTTATAATCATAATTAAATAAAATCAGATCAGCTGAGAACCATACATCAGATCTGGCTTTGAGGCTGACATTTGCGATCGTAGAACTCCTCCTTCATATCTTATCACCAGCTGCCTCTGACTAACCCTAAAGTCCTCAGATTGTCCCCTTCAGTCCCTGCAGCAGTGGCAGATTAAACCCTGACCCAGACCGGCAGCTGTCTGTGGGCCGGGACCCGCGTGTGCTCGCTGACCTCCGCTTTTGTCCCGAGCCACACGAGTCTCAAACACAATGTGGAGGAATGCAGCAGAGAGACGACAGCGGCAGACGGAGCCAGGGGGGCAGAGACACGCCCAGGCTTCTGTCCTTCAGAGGGGCGAAGGCTGCGAGGGGGGCAGAGGGGCACATTAATTGGTTTTATTAGAGCGATGTAGGAAGGGAGCGATGGAATTTTGAGCAGTGAGAGCTTCATAATGTGGTTCAAAGTTGAGCTACTGCTGCTGTGCGTTCGGCTTAAACTCTGCAGATTTTCTCCATGGTGGGGTGACCACCTCAAAAAGTATGAAAAGTGGGACGAGGAGGGATGGACTGGGAAATAAAAGCTTCGATACTGACTGAGTCTAAACCTCTAAACCTCAAAATACAAGTTGCTTCAGTTTCAGGCGTGTGTAGTAGTGGCAGTCCAGCGCTTTTCATAGATTTGCTTCTTTTGGCTCGGCTCCCTTATGGCTCTTCATTTAGCATCACTCTGAGCATCGAATTTAGGCCTAACTTAGCCTAATTATAATTGGTTTGTGTGTTGGTACACCGTTTTTAATCAGTATTTTATAAAAGTCTTATTTTTATGCAGGTTGCAACCAGAAAATACAGTTCTGTACTCATCTTTGCTGTCTCCAGTCGAATAAAAATCGCTGTCTTCAGAACTTCTTTCACATAATGATATATGTTGCTAGTTTGTCCTCACATGTGATTGGCTGCATGGTGCGCCTTTCAAAATAAAATTCTGCTCTACTTGTGTGGATTTTTAGCAGCACTGAGCAGGAGCAGCTGAAGATTTGTCTCTCGCGATTCACTTGAAAGAATCAGCTCGGCTCTTTCATGAACGACCCATCACTACTGTGTAATAATTAATAATAATAATAATAACATTTTGCAAAGTAATGTCTGCATTTTCTCAACACAGGAGCTGCACAAACTCTCAGTCCCACGATGAAGCCCAGGGGCAGCAGTGCACCAACGATATACTCCAACCCACAATTATTTACTCTCAAGGAATACTCATTGTTGTCCTATAAAATCTCAGTTTTTATAACATTCACTGAGGACAAATGAAAAAGTTAATTATCTGAATACTGACTAATGGCTGTGCAGTACAACCAAAAGTGGGACAGCGAATTATGAGATGCCTATAGACAAAAGTCAGCCAAACTTCAGTAGACTCGAACTGGAAAAGCACAGATTTCAGAGTTGAGCCAGCGCACTTGGACAATGTGGTTATTAAAGGTCCTATATTCTGCTTTTTCAGACTCCTTTGCGTTAGTATTTCGGGTTTTATAACTTAAAACAATCTATAAGTGGAAGCTGTTACTTTGATTTTGCACAGAACACTTGGATTAGGAGTCTGTCGCCCCCTGCTGGCAACGGAAGGGAATGGACGCAGCATAAAATGGCAAATTAAGACCCACGTTTATTCTCTGGCTTGAGTTGTGTGGTCCTGTGTCTTTCATTGTTTTGATTTTATTTATTTTATTGATTTTTACTTATTTATTGTATTGCTCTTATTTGATTTTACTAGTTTTTATTGCTTTAATGGAAGCTAGTGAGGTTAAATAGAACATGTATTAATTTATTTATTGTTTTATAATTTTGTGCAGCACTTTGGAAACTGTCTGCTGTTTGTAAAATGTGCTGTAGAAATAAAGTGGATTGGATTAAATTAGGATGGATAAGCTCTGAAATAATCAGAGTCCGGTGGCGGTGTGTGGGCTTTAGAAACGTGCAGGGGTATGTTTTCAGCTCTGGAGAACTGGCAGTGCCTCTGTATACAGGATTACACAAACATAAATGACACAAAATACTGTTTTTGAGGAGGGGACGACATTATACCATGGTTAACAGCTCAAAAATGTCAATTTAGCAGAACAGGGGACATTTAAACAAGCTACTGCTGTAATTAAACTATGTAAATACAATTTTATTCTCCTGTACACCATTTTGAAAGATGTTTTTAATTGTCTAACTTGTGTGTTTGTATTGACAGAACCATGCCGTATTTGCTGTAATCCTCCAAACGTGTTAGATATGGAAAGACACAAAAGACATTTTAAAGAAAAAGCTCCACATATTGTTCAGGCTCTGTCAGGCTGTGAGTGAAATGTCAAAAAGATCGAGGGGGCTCCTGTCAAAAGCTCGCTGTCAGCCTTCACTGCCAACCCTCAGGCTCTGATCGACTCTGATGTTACAATGACTGTACTGATATTAAGGCTGCAGAATGTTTTTTTGTTGTTTTTGAAAGCAGGAGAGGCTAGGTTCCTCCTGCAGTTTGGTTTTGCTGAAGTCCTCGTTGTTGTTCAGTCCTCTGTGGGATTTTTGTCTTCGTCCTGTTTCCATTTTAACAACAGTAAAGTCCCTCTGACGTCCCACCACATTCAAACAAACCCACTTTTTCTTTCACAAGTCTTTGTACAACTGGCTTCTGCTGCTGTCCCCGCTCACAGAGAAGGACAGAGCTGCTCAGATTCACAGGATTCTGGAGTTTTATGGCAACAATTCTTCATAAGCGGCATGTTTGTTTTGGGCACACCCTTTGTTTTTCTGACTGGATAGAAATTAAACTCATGTGAAGGGACCAGACTCATTTCTTTGTATAGAAAAGGAAAAAAGTTGGTGTGGCTGGACAGGATAGTTTTTTCATTTTCTCAGCTGATTTCTACACAAATGAATCGATGACTAGAGTTGGAGTGAAGGCCATGCTAATCGAGACCAAGATCAGTCCAAGACCAGGCTGAACTGAGACCGAGACCAGGCCGAGACCAAACCCTGTGAACCAACACTAAATAAAGGGTAAAAGGAATTATTTTAATGCTGTAAGAATTGTTCATTTTCTGGTGTAAGCATCAAAGAGGACAATGAGGGTTTAATGAGTTCTCACAGGTGAGATTACAGCCAGAGGCGTAACATCAGGCAGTGCTGCCGGGGCAACTGCACTGGGGCCCCGGAGCTTTAGGGGCCCATAAGAGTGGGCTCTTGTTCATCTATGATCAAGTCTGTGTTTAAAATATTATTAATAATAAGGAGCAGCACATAACTCTGATACAGAAGAGAGTTTTTAAACATAAATTCAATTTTAAATCCTGTAAACTCACTGTTTTTTCTTAAGTAAAATACACAAATTGTTATTTTTTATTTTTACATTTATTTTTTGTAGCAGCTCGATTATTGCGCAATTTTAGGAATAAACAATGCACCCAACTGTAAGCTGACCTTAAAAACATCACATAGGACCCAAGTATTATTATTACTAATGTTGAGCCATTGTTAGCCTTAGCAGTGGTACATCAAAATATAAGTTTAATAGTAATACGCAAAGCTATATGTGGAGATATTCAATAATGCTTTAATGTAACAGACTCATTTTTCTGGCTCTTCCGATGCTGAAAAGTAATGACTCTAAATGATGAAGAACAGCATTTTCTCATAAAGTTTGACGAATAAAATCTCAGAGACAGCCACATCTGAGACTGAGACAAGACCGAGTAAAACTGAAGCCAAGACGAGAATAAAACCATAAAAAAATTGTCTTAAGATTGGTCTTGGACGCTATAATGTCGATCAGCATGGAATATTTTTTAATAAATGTTAGTTGGCACAAATGAAAGTCTAAAGGTAAATGTAGAAGTTGTGTTGCATTAACCTGAGGCAGAAGATTTGCTGTGGGGAAAAGGAAAAGCACAAAGGAGAAACCAAGTACAACACAACCAGCACTAACTCTTCTGATTTCACCAAAAAACAATTTATGCAAAATGTTTCTCAAGATATTCTGACCTCTGACATGAGCTGACGTCTCTGATGCAGAAGCAGATGTTGGGATTGTGTCCAGATGGAGTCCTGAGTGAAGGCACGAGCCCCTCTCTCCTTCATCCTCCCTTTCTTCCTCAGTTTGTCGTCCTTCTGCCGCAGTCTGGAGCCTCGACAGATGTGGAGGTTTAACACAGAGCGGGACAATGGGAACAAACAGAGCGACCTCTGACCTCAGCTGCAGACCCACACGCTTCACCGGGATCCGCGACATGACGTTAAAACTCACAAAAGAGCAGAAAGGTGCACGGAAAATCCTGTTTGTTTTGGTGAGGGCAGCTGCAGAAACACAAGAATGAGGAACACAGATGACGAAAACTCCAGGCTGCAGCTTTGGGACGACAGGTGGAGCTGAAATGTTAAAATATGTTGTTCAGTTCAAGGAGCAAGAAGGAAGAGCAAGAGTTCTGTTTTATGCAGATTCAGTACACACAGAGTCAAATATTGCTTTTATTTTAATTGTGATGATTATAAACTCAACAACAAAAGGTTTTTAAAGTTGAAGACGTTTCACCTTCATCCAAGAGCCTTTGTCAATTGCCTTTTTAACTTAATTTTAACTTTACTTTTTGGCACAAGGGTAGGAGCGGTGGATTATTGATGTGTGAGCACTGCAGCAGAGGGAGATGGCTGCTCCTGTGCGGAAAATGCAGTCCACTTAGGCCAAAATAAATTATAATCTATGTTTCAGAATAATTCAGACTTCGGGACTAAAAGCGTACTCTGTGATTCACGACCCTCATGAAACACTCCCGGGCAGTTTCTTACAAGGAATACATATAGAAAAATAAAAAAATGAGCCAGTTTTTTGAGCGGCTGCAACTGAATCATTAAAATACCTTCACTTTTCCAAAATATGTTAAACTAATTGAGAGGCACCTGTTTAATCGCCATGTTATAATAGAATGGTGTATCTCATTCTTACATAACCTCAACCAAAGACTTTACCGTATTTTCCGCACTATAAGGCGCATCGGATTATAAGGTGCACCTTCAATTAATGGCCTATTTTAAAACTGTTTTCATATATAGGGCGCACCGCATTATAAGGCGCATCCACTAGATGGCGCTGCGCTAAAGGGAATGTCAATAAAACAGTCAGATAAGTCAGTCAGTCAAACTTTATTAATAGAATACAAACCAGCGTTCTTACAACTCCCTCGTTGAAAACTAGGGATGCACAGATACCACTTTTTTTCAAACCGATACGAGTACGAGTACTTCCATTTGAGTACGTACCGATACGAGTACTTATATAGGTGTTACTTTATAGTTTCTACAGTCACACTGCTGTATGTCATTCATCCCATACTGTGTCGTCTTTTGGTCGTCTATCCCCGCTCTGCGATGCTAAGTTATTTTTACAACAGAGTGGTTTGAACACAGCTAACCATGGCTAAAATTTGCTAAAAACATGTTATACCTCATTTTAAAGCTTAGATTCTCCTCTATTCTGTCGTTAAATTCATTTTAAGGACAGATTGAGCATCTGCGCATCACCTGTGGAGATTCGCCATTACATACAGGAGCTAACACAATTAGCAACGGTACTTCTTATGTTTTATCAGACAACAATTGCTTCAGACTCCGCGCTTATATCATTTTCGGGACAACTAGGACAACAAAAGTACAACTGCTTAAGTTTTAGGACTCACGTATGATTTGGGATAAGTCTGGTTGAGCAGAATGTAGCAGCCAGCTTTGCTTTTAAAACCTGTCACTTCGGCGACGCCCCCTGAATACGGTAGCCATAATTAACCAACATTGATCCATATATAAGGCGCATCAGGATTATAAGGCGCACTGTCGGTTTTTGAGAAAATGAAAGGCTTTTAGGTGCGCCTTATAGTGCGGAAAATACGGTACTTTAACTCTTACCTTCTTCACGACAGATCGCCTCAAACACAGTGGCAGAATGATTTGGGAGAAGAAACAGGCGATGATAAATGAGCTCACAGTGTGGAGCTTGTAACTCTGACAGAGAGACGCAGTGTAAAATATTACACAGACTCCATTTTACAGCAGCACTGAGCTCGAGCTGGGCCTGGAGTCACTTATGGTTTTAGAAATGTAGCAAGATACAAAAATACAGGACTGATGTAAAAAAGAGAAGGAGTTAACACTGTTGGGTCATAATTTAGAGCTCTCAGCAGGGACAAACCTACACTGCAAAAAATCTATATCTACATTAGATAAAATTACTTGAATTGAGATTATTAATCTTGATTTAAGCAAACAATAACTAGGTTAGATTTATTTAGTTATTAGGTAACTTATTGCTAGATTATTTGCCTTGTTTCAGAGTATTTTTCCCTGTTTCAAGCTATTTTTACTTATTTGAGCAAAGTTATCTTAGCCCATGGACAGAAAATTTTGCTTCAAACAGGGAAAAAAATACTTTGAAGCAAGGCAAAAAAAAAGAAAGAAAATCTAGTAATAAGTTACCTAATAAATACATAAATAAATAAATAAATAAATCTAATCTAGTGAAAATTGCTCAAATCAAGATTAATAATCTCAATTCAAGTAATTTTATCTAATGTAGTTACTGAAAATTTGCAGTGTAGTGCTTAGCTGATTGAATTTTTTTTTACATATAATGAGAAAAACTATTGAATACAGAAGTTTTGAGAATGCTCCTCCACATCGTTCATGACTGAGCGGCTCCTGCTGACTGCTTCTGGATAAGTTGGACCTTTCTAAGACTGGACCCTAATATTGAATCCATACTATTTATATTTTAATTGCAGTTTTAATATTCTATGAGTAGGTGCGTAACAATACAGTAACTGTATCGATGTATCGTTTTTTTTCCTACAATACAACTACATCGATACACATGACCTTGTATCGAATCGTATCGTTTTCTAGGAAGTGAATATCGATACACATGAAGTATCGATCGATAATATCAGAAATATTGAAATTAGAAATTTGCATGTTAAAATAAAACCAAATATGACTTTTTTGGATGTCATTTTTGTGTTTTTAATGAAATAAAATGTTGTATTTAACTTTTCTTCACTCTCTGTCTGCTGGACATAATCAACCCTGGCCACGGTGCTACATTTGAAAGTAAACTTTTATGATTTTTGGCAAAAAGTTGCTGTATTCGATTATCGATATGGATGCTGAATTGTATCGAATCATATTGTTCCAAATTAGCCAATATCGCGATGATATAATGAAATCATATCAAAACAATTCTAATCGATACATATCGTATTGTTGCAAAAATGTACCGTTACACCTCTAACTATGAGCTTTTCCCCTGCTGCTGGTTTGTTTATGTTCATGTTGGAATATTCCTAAAGCTGAGTCTTTGATGTATGATGATATCTTGAACCCTTAGATGCAGAAAATAAATGCTGAGAACTCACAAACGTTAGTACTCAAGTAATATTACTGTTAAACCAACCAGACTAAATATTTCACTGTAAAACCTCGGTCAAACCAGGACTAACCCAGTGCAGTGCCGCATTAGTATCTTTATGACAGATCTACAGAGACATTAGTGACAGAGTTGCTCCATGATTTCCTTACTTCAGTGCAGTAACTCTCAAAGTAACAAGAAAAACTTTACTTTAGCTCCAACTCTCAGCACTTATACGCTCCTCTGCAGCTTTCAGCTTTAATAACCAGCACTGCATCTGTGAAGAAACACTCCGTGGGTGGAAAAGAGAGAACAAAGGCGCAGTATTACAGGAATTATCACAGCTACTGTACGTCTTCCATCGCTGTCTGTGGATCTGTTAGCATCTGTTAGCGTCGAGAATCTGAAAGAAGGGAAAAGGAGGCTGGAGAAGTTTTTCTAATGCAGATAAAAAGTGCTGAGTCTTGTTCTGTTCTGACCCACTTCTCTCTTCTCATTCCAACATTTATTCGTTTCACACAGAGCCGGAGCTTTCCTGGAGATGCTGTTATTAATAAAACATGAAGTGCGCTGGGAGGAGGCAGGCTGGACACGCAAGAGGCTTTTTTAGGTAAGAGTGCAGAGGAAATACAGGTTAGCTTCACCACACATCTGTCACATCTGTCTACGTTTTCTTTATCTGAGGGATTCTTTTACCTTCACGCCCAGTTTTAAAAAGACATTGTTACTGTTCAGAAACAAAAGTGTCCCTGTCACAAAACATAATAAAAAATGTATACAGTCATCTTTTTTCTACTTTTTTTCATAAATTTTGTAATGAACTTGTGCCCTAAGGTGCAACATCAAAATTGTTTTTGTCCACTAGAAAAATAAAAGCAGCTGTAGGTCTGTAGAGAAAAATATTGCCTTAAAATAAACCCTCAAAAAATAAAATAAATAAATAAATAAATAAATACCTGCCTCTATAAATTAAAACAAATCCAATAAAATAAAACCATGTCTCAAGTTTTAAAAAGCTTCTTAAAAAAAACACTGACTCCTCAAATAAATAAATAAATAAATAAAATACAAATCTAAAAATAAAAAGCTCTCCTCAAAATAAAAAAAAACACTCAAAATAATAATAAAAAAATTCTATTTAAAAAAAGATTTTCCACTTTTTAAATACAGTTCATCTAAAAATAAAAACACACAGCCTCAAATTAAAAGAGGGCGCTGTTTCACCAAAAAAAATTTATCAATATCGACATCGATATAGTTCCTGTATCATTACACCCCTACTAAAAAACTGTAAGATTCTGCCCGAGTAATGATGAAAATGACAAAAAACACCAGAGAAACACGAGAACCGCCAATCGCTATCAGAAGCTGGCCAGTCTGTCAGCGTCTAAACACGTCTGAAAAGCAGCTGAACGTCTTTGTTTTTTAGACGAACCCTTTAAACGGCGCAGTGGGACAGGAGTTTAAAGAAGGTTTTAGCCCAAGATGTAACCCAGAGACAACAGTACTGTACAAATGACAACACATAACTAACAAAGATACATTTTTATAAACTTTGCCATAACATTTCTCATGTTTCTACTCGACTACCCATAATCCTGCACTAGAGACAGCTACAACTCTAAAAAAGGTAGCATAATAAAGGAAATCGCATGTTGTGTCCAGTGTTAAAGCTTTCTTTTTGTGATTTTTCTGGCTGACAAGGCCCTCAGCGCCTCTAAATCTCTAATCCTAAAATCCTCCTTGATAACATTACTGACCAAAAACTCAGTTGGTCTACTTACAGTGGTGACATGATCCCGACTTTCTGAGATAAAAGCACATGAACAAGTCGGGAAATCAACTTCTCATCTCAAAACAGTTTTAAAAAACAGCAAATTATGAAAGATGTAAAAGTATTTGTCAAATAAAGTCTGACGTAACAAACATAAAACCCAGATAAGAGCTTTGGGGCTCAATGGATCTAGCATTTACCCCTCAACTGGAAGATCCCAGGTTCGAGTAGTGATGGTAGTATCAACTACAGTGGTATCAATATATCAATACTCACACAGTACTCATTTGTTTGTTTATTATTTATCGAAGGGAACAATGCACATTAAGAACAGAAACATGAAAAAGTCACATATCTCTGTAAATATGCAGGATTATAGCCAATGCTAATTACCATCTTTAGTCCCAGCCACACAACAATTCATAAAAAACACCGTACAAGTAAATAAATAAGTACAAGAAAACAAAATACAAAGTACCAAGCCCCCCTCATACATTACAGAATACATTGTGTATCGAGTACTTGAATAAAGTATCAATATTAATTAATGCATCTGAAATAATCACTTGGGGGTAACTTACTCCTGTGTTTTGTGCCAAAACTCGCCCAAACTGCAGCATTTTGGTCTGGTCCATCCATGTCATGTGATAAGAAGTTAGCATTTTTCACTACTATTCACACTTAAGTTATTTATTTTATACTGTGTACATTAAAATTGTCAAATGGCCAGTAAGAGACAAAATTTCCCCCAAAAGTAATCAGTATCGAATCTAAAAAGTGTGGTATCGGCCCATCACTAGGTTTGAGTCCAGGTCTGAGGACTTCAGAGCAGGTCTTTGGTCTCTGAGTGCTTCTTGTTGTGATTTTAGTTTGGATTTTGATGCACTCCTCTGGTCCCGGGACGCTCTGGCTGTGTGGTCCTATTGCACAAGAAACAGATCAGCAAAAGACAAAGATATAAGCTTATTTCAACAGAATTAGCCGCATCTCCAAATTATGTTGAATAAATCCAGTGTGAACCCACAGCGATCGCTAAAAGCCTTTCTCTTTACACATGCGTTGGAAATCCCCTGAAACATCCCCCTTTTTTTCCTTCTTAGATCCAAAAATCTCTCAGTCATCGCTGCAGGAGAGACACCGCTGTAACCTCTGCTTTAATCTGCTTCAAAAACTGAACTGAAAAAAAAACAACAAAAAAACCTCAGAGCACGCAGAGACAGGAGAGATCCCGTTTGATGAGGATAAAAGAGGAGTTTAAGAAGGCGCACGTCGGCAGCACCTGCTCAGAAACACAGTGTGAGCTGAGCTAAAGGGGAATCCCACCGAAGAAGAAGAAAGAGCGGAGTTTTAATGGTTTTGATCGAGACAGGTTTGGAGTCGGTCAGAAGTTTGAGCTCAGGTGGAGGTGAACGCAGATGGTGTGCTCACGAGATGAAAAAACCCCACTTCAGATGAAACAAAACGTGTTATTGTAGCATTAAAGGGCCAATATTCTGCTTTTTTCAGGCTTTTTGAAACAGTGTTGGACTTTGTTTTAGTATTTCAGGTTTTATAACTTTAAATAATGTTTATGTGGAAAACCTCTTCTGTTAGGGAGCTGTTACTGTGAATCTGCAGAGAACGCCCCCTGCTGGCAATGCTGGGGACTGGACAGAAAATAAAATGTCTCTTTAGCATGGCTTTTAGCGACATGATGCTAACAGATAGATTTCTGAGATGATGCTTCGTAGTGACGGAGGTTTAAGGCTGAAATGATCAGAACGAGTGCGGTGACGGTGTCTGGGCTTTAGAAACGCGCAGGAGCACTTCCTGGTCTACGTAGACCTGTGAGACCGAGCGTTTTCAGCTCTGGAGAAGGGCAGCGCCTCAGCATACAGGGTTACTCAAACAGAATACTACTGCAGCTCTGTTTTTGAAAGGAAACAACATTATAACATGGGTAAAAGCTAAAAAAAAAGTAGATTTAGTAGACTAGGGGAGCTTTAAACACCAAGATTTTGCTGTTATTTGTTTTAGTCTTGCAACAAATCAGACACCTCAGTTTTTAATACTGTTGAATCTGAACAATATACATTTAAACCTTCATAAAACCACATGGAGCAGTTTACACCAACAATCCAGGATTTTTTATGGGCATGATTTTGAAGGAGTCTGAGCTAAACCTGTTTCTGTTCTCTTTGTTCATGACGAGGATGACAGGATTAGTTCAGGAGTCCATCAGAGACGGTTCATGTGAGAGGTTCTGGAGATGAAGTTTCCAGACTGAGAGGGTTTGGACATGAACAGAGGAGGGACAGGGAATACATGAGCAGAAGGCTGCAGAGAGCTGGAGGACTAGAGGAAGACCAGAGGGGATAGGGCTGCAAAATTATTATCGCAATATCAGCAAACTAGGGGTGTAATGATATGTTTTTGCAATAATATGATATGTATCGATTAGAAGTGTTTTGTAACAAATTAAAGAACGATATTGGCTAATTTGAAAAGATACGATTCGATATGATTCAACGCCTTCATATCGATAATCGATACAGCAACTTTTTGCCAAAAATCACAAAAGTTTATTCTCAAATGTAGCATCGCGGCCGGGGTTGGTTATGTCCAGCAGACAGAGAGTGAAGAAAAGTTTAATATAACATTTTATTTAATTAAAAACACAAAATTTATCTCCAAAAAGCCATTTCTGGTTTTATTTTAACATACTAATTTTGAATTTTGATATTTCTGATATTATCGATCGATACTTCATGTGTATCGATATTCACTTCCTAGAAAATGACACGATTCGATAAAAGCTCATGTATCGATGTAGTTGTATCATAAGGAAAAAAAATCGATACAGTTACTGTATCGTTACACATCTACAGCAAACGCAAAATCTTAAGAATCTAAATATATCACAATAACGCTGTGGTCTTCCATCTGACAGAGATTTACACTGAAGAATCATTTTCCACCAGAGCCTTAAAAGAACATGTGCTGTGACTAAATCAAAATGTTTCAAAATTCTGGTTTAGTGGTAATTTCCTTCCTGGTTTAGTCTGTGTTAAGTTCTGACTGTGAATACAGAGACTTACATTTTTGTTTTAAGTGAATTTAACTCACTGTGTCAGAAAAGTAGGCCCTATTTTAAAATACTGCAATATTCAACATCGTTATTGAATATGACATGTTTTTTCCATATCGTGCTGCCCTTAAAGAGGAGATTAATGGATGTAGAGAAAGAGGACATGAGGTTAGTTTGTGTGAGAGAGGAGGATGCAGAGCATTCACACAAAATATGGCAGCACACAGTGGCTCTGCTGAAATAACTCATGTATATTCAATTTAAACCAATCATTTCGCCCTCAGACGCTGCTCTGTATGTGCTCTGTATTTTCTGGCTTCACTCTTCCTCCTGTCTCTGTATAAACCAGAGTTCTGGAGGCTGCCAGCGGGACCCCTCCATCAGTGAGTAAACACTGTGTTATTTGGACAAGCTCCCGTGGGCCCCGCTCGCATCACGTCGCTCCCGTCTCCGTAAAAACAGCGCTCCTCCGAGAGTTTGTAACCAGCCTCCGGGAGACAGCTGGGAGGCCGCGAATAACAATACACAGGAAAAAAGACTCACATTTCCATTTTGAGACGCTGTGGACGGAGGCTGAGGCGGGGGACTGAGTGAGGAAAGTGTTTATGATCACAGGAGGGAAATCACTGCCATTATTTTTACCTACACAGCCATTTTGTATTCTCAGAACTTAGATGCTTTGGGTTTGTTCCAGTTTTCTCAGTGTGCTGTTCATGCGTTCAGCTGCTGTGAGGCCAGAGGAACCTTGGAACTTTTGGATTTTGATTTAATCCGGCTGCTCTGAGACCTTAAATATAACAATCCCTATGTTCTGTCCCATTTACCTTTGTTTCTTTGTTATTGCTCAGTGAAAGCTCAGTGAGTTATAGATCTATTTTTTAAAGTTACACTGTGTAACTTTTCTCCTAAATATGTGGGGCATACTGACTTGTTTTTGTGATTTTTTGAGCGATTATAAGGCCTGAGGCGCGATCTGTTGCTCCGAGCGGGGCTTCTGTACTGAGAAACCGCCCTCGCAACTTGGCCGGGAGCGCTCCACTGTTGAGGAAAAGTCACGTGACAGGGAACGACTTGCTTTACGGCATTCCCCCTTCAGCTCTTATACCTGAGGCGCAGTATAACCATGAAGCTACTTTTGCATTGTTATTTTCGCCAGTTCGTCAGGGCCGAAGGACACAAGAAGATGAAGACAATGTCGGACGAGGCAAGAAAAAGAAAACGGGAAAGGGACCGCACCAGATCGCAGACAAGAGTCAACATCGGACAGACTTTTGCTCGCTGGCGTCAGATGAGAGACAGAGAAGGCTGCAAATCAGATCACGTTTTTGCTTCTTTATTGTTGGACAGGTAAATTAGCCTCTTTATTTTTTCTTTAGAACGTGCTTTTTCATACAGTTATTAGTTGTTTTTACTGCGACCATTGCGCGATATTTGTTGATAAGCTAACGCTAGCGCTAACTCTATAGAAGATCCAGTCCAAACTTCCAAAGGTAGCAGCAGGTCAACTAAAGTTGAAACAATGATGGAAATAGACGCACGCTCGCACAGTTTCAGAAGGAGGAGGGGCCCTAGTGTTTACGTTTTGCGACGGTGCAGTGGCACCTGTGGCCTCTAGAGGCGCAAGACCGGGAATCTTACACAGTGTAACTTTAAAAAGGAGAGTAGGAAAATGTCTTACAGTTTTTCTCGTTTGCTTTAGCTCATTTACTGAAACCTGGTTCAAGTCGATCTTTTTCTCCAAACTTCTATTTCAACAGGATTCTCTGTTTGCAAACCACTAAGAGCATTTCTGATCATTTCTCTCAGTTTTCAAGTTCTCACAGAGACGCAGCATCACTGAAATCACTTTGTTTGGCCGATACAACACTGCTGTTCACACATGGAAAGGGATTTTGGTCAAAATGCTGTTTCTTTAAAAATAGAAACATAAACGTAGCTGCAAAAAATCTAACGTATGAGCACTCAGCATCTGATTACAAGGAAATGTTTCAGTTTCCGGTTTCCGCAGAGAGCCAGCAGAATGACTCACTCCTCAGTGTTAGCTACTGTCCGTCCATGTTCCAAGGTAATCAGCTGATTTTACAAATTCTGAGAACACGACACAGCCTTCGCCGTAGCTGCCCCTGTGTATCAGAACAGCCTGATCTTTAAATATTCTTAAATCTTTATTAAAAACTCATTTGTTTGCACTGGGTTTAACACAAGCTGAGCTGGACATTTTTGTTATTTTTATGTATTTATTTGTTTTATTTAATTTTATCATTGTGTGTTTTAGTGTATTAACATGCTTGTTTTACTTAATGCCTGGTTCACACGGCAAGATCTTAACCTGTTAAGCTCTGACGCCTTTTTCCCGAAAATTCTATATTTACATTTATTAAGGTTTTACTTAGCATTTACCAGGTGTACAGAGCTAACCTTGGTAGCAAATTAATTGATGGACTTTGGGGATTGCTGTGGAAGAGAAATAATATTAATAAATTATATTGTTTGACCATAAATTGAGGTTGAAATGGATTATTCTAATTTCCGCCTGAAAAAAAAACACATATTTGCCTCCAAAAAAGCCGTTTTCCTTCCTGTAGTGACGCAAATAACAACATAAATTGAAAATTTCACATATCTTGGTCTACTGCAGCAAAATTTGTGCCAAATAAACAAAGTAATGGAAAGATATACATGTTTTATTTTTAAAAAATCCAGGCGGAATCCAACTGTTGAATAGAAATTGAAGTAGATAGTTTTGTTGCCACGAATTGTCCGAACACGAGGATGTCAAACATGTGTGTGTCAGCCGCTGTATCTCCCCGCTGTGGTCCCAACAAGCGGACGCAAGGGGGCGCCGTCGGGCTCTGTTCGGGTTTAAGAGGTTAAAGTTTTCAAAGGTTTTCAAAACCTGAGAGACCCCACACACGGCGATAAAAACTCAAAGTTATGGCAGGTTTGGTCCTGCAGTGTGTGGCAAAGACAACACACCACACACAACAGATTTCACTCAGCAACATTCCCAGGTCAGACGGGAAATCTCCAGAGCTCCCTGAACTCACCACACACTGCAGGAATATCTGCTCAGATTATCTTCATCAGATGATCGGGGCGTCTTTAAGATTGTCAGGAGGAGAATCAGGTCAAAAATCGTCAGAATTATCTTGCCGTGTGAACCAGGCTTTAGTGTCGCCACAAAAAACCTGGACATTTCAGCAACAATCATCGTTTTGCTTCTAAGCAGCGGTGCCCTTCACATCTAACCCAAGACAAAAATTGCCGTTCTGCAGTGAAATTGGACATAACTTTGTGATGGAGCTGTATTAGTTTTGCTTTAAGTGGTTAATGTCAACAAATGTGTTTACTAGTATTATTAATAATGTTTATCTCTCATTAGTAATATAATTTTGATGCTATTCTTTTGCTAGTTATTTGTTTAGTTAATTGCTTTACATAATATGTCTAGTCTTTATGATTTTGGCTTATTTATCATGCTTTAACCAGTCATTGTTAAAGCTGGTAGACCGTTTACTTTTTCCTTACCTGGCCTGTGACTGTCTGCTCCTCTCCAAACATTTTCACGTTGTTGTAGTTTTCACTTTTCAGTCACTCGGTCTCGAAATATCGCTGCCACAAGAGCCATAGAGTACACGCTACGCCATTTATCTACAATGAATTAAAAAGAAATACACATTTTACACATCATATAGAAAAAACAGGATATTCAATGTCCTGGGATAATATTTTTTTCCCCAGGACAGATCATTAAAAAGAAGGACAATCAGGTAAAACCGGGACATATTTCAGTATAAAACCTAAAGTGTTTGAAAATGAAAACAGTAAAAAAGCCCTCACTTGCTTTTAATGATGTGAGTCTTAAATATGCTGTGTATGTTTGTGGCTAGTTGTTAATTATTGCTAAACACATTTACATAATATCTAGGCTTTGATCGTCTTGTTTTTGCAGTTGCAGAGGATACACAACTTGTAGTATGCATTTTATTTTTACATATTCTTTTTTCACTATGCCTTTAATGAATTTCCAAAACAGCAAGAGGCTCCATAAGTCTTTAAAGTGGAACTCATGGCTCTTTTTGCCTTATTTTCCTTTTTCCTTACTTTTCTTTACTTTTGTTTTCCCCTCCGTGTATCTGTACAAAGTTTTTTCTTCCATTTATCCTCTGAAATAGAAAATAGAAATAGAAATAAAGCCACTGCTAGCTTGTCGTTTTGCTAACGGGGATGTGCCGCTTTCTCGTGAGACTCCAGACTTCTGTGACTCCGGGTCGGCGACGCTCACTGTTGCAAGTGTCACTTTCAGCCCAGAGACAGCAGGGGGCGATGCTGCACACTTTATTTACCCCACAAGAACTTTAACCATCACACAGACTCCGAAACTTTTTATATAAAGGTAAAACATTTGCTGAGTTCTGCTTTAATAGAGGAATACTGTACGAATCTAACAGCCATGCAATAAAATCTACAATGTGTAATCAGAAATATTCAACCCCTAAAAGATTTTAAAGAAGATATATTCTGCTATTATTCATATCCTTAATTTTAGGCCAAAAAAAAGAGTTTTGTCCATAACATTTTGAACGTATAGAACATGTTTTGAAGTTTTTCCTCTTTTTCTTTTTAACACTTTTTAGGGCCTTTTTATTTCACTTTGTGGTAGGCGGAGGAGTCCATTCCTCATCCTCATCATCTTCTGCCAACTGCTCTATGTCACTTGTATTGCCATTCATTATCATGTTGATGACATTTTCAATGTACTTTCTCCTTCTCTCTTCTTCCTCGAGCCTTTTTAACATCTAAAAATAGACATATAGGTCAATATAGCATAGACACTATTATTTCAGAGGAATTGTTATTGCAGAAATACTCAAAATGTATTTAAAGATGGCATTTCAGTGATTAATTAGATTAATTAAGTCATCAAAATAGTGTGTGTTTATATTTTAGTAAGCATTACACTACAAAAAATCAATATCTAGCATTAATTAAAATGACTTGAATTCAGATTATTAACCTTGATTTGAGTATTTTTTTTACTAGATTAGATTTATTTACTTACTAGGCTAGGTTATTGGACTTGTTTCAAATCATTTCTGTGTTAATTTTAAGCCATTTTTACTTATTTCAAGCAAAATTATCTGCCAATGGGGTAATTGGAATTTTCTTACCCCATTGGCAGATAATTTTGCTTGAAATAAGTAAAAATGGCTTAAAATTAACACATAAATGATTTGAAACAAGTCAAATCATCTAGACATATTAGGAAATAAATCTAATTTAATAAAACATTACTCAAATCAAGGTTAATAATCTGAACTCAAGTCATTTTAACTAATGCTAGATATTGATTTTTTGCAGTGTATGTAGATTAAATTACAAAAATGTGAAATGAGAATTTGGGGAAAAAGCACATATTATACCTGCAGTATCAAATTTGATACAGACATTTTAACACAATTTAATTGTAATATAAAGAATTAGTTACTTAATAAATATGCATTCTTTCAATGGAGAAAATACTTACTTTAAAAAATGATATAGAATTTTGATGTTATTCTCACCGTAACTTCTCAAAAATTAGAAATGATTTTTCTGAAAAAAGCGAGTGGATGATTTACTGGGAGCAGCCATGTTGGAAATGACCAAAACAAAACTTGAGCTGCCTGTAGTGGCATGATGGTTCACCAGGGGGCAGAATACATGTATCAGATCACATACAGCAGGTTTTTAAGGCAAGTATTGATCATGTTGATGAAATAGAGGTTTCAGAAATGCATGTAGCAAATATGATACGAATGGCATTATAGGGTTAAACCTGGGGGCGATGGTGGTGCAGTGGGTTAAGCATTTACCCTGCAACCTGCAACAATAAAAATGGGAGAAAAATCCTTTTTTAAACCAATATTGGTCTAGAACAGCAGCATGTTTTACAGCCTTTAAAAATATTTTGTGACTTAAAGCTGCACTACCTGATTTTGTGGCTGTAAAGGTCATGTGTCTAAAAAAAATGTAGAGTTTGAATGATACACTCCTCTTTCTGCCGCTCTGTCCCAGTCTCACACAAACCTGGAAGTCTGTACACAGCCAGAAGCTGTCACTAAAAAAATCAAATAAAAATACTGTGAATAAGCTATGGATTTTGAAATAAAACAATAGCTCCTTCACATTAGTTCTGGATAGATAAAGGATGTAGTGACCAGTGATACCTGAAAAAATCGCCTAATGCTAAAGCTAAAGTTAAATTCAAGTTTGCTAAAGGGTCACATGTAACCTGCCATAGTTTAGCCCTGTGTTTGTATCAATACAGTTCTTAGATTATAACTCGTGTTCATCTTATTCCTCCTCCAGCCCTAACTTTTTACTCTCGCCTTTCGCCCTAAGCACAAAAAAAATGCACCAATAAAGAATTTCTAATAGTCAATAATTAAATTTTTTTTCATGGTTACAATGATTAACTTCAGTCCTCATCGTACACAGCAAACATTAATTGTGTTTATGAAATGTAAGCCTTAAATTCCAGTTTGTGTGGTGCAGACACATCCAGCACAAACCTCTGCCTCTGCTCAGTCTGGGACCTTTTTCTACTTTGCCCTGATGTGCACATCTCTGTAAGAACTACATTTTGGATTTGTGCACAAACAAACAAACTCATTTCTCAACAAACACTTTCACACCAATTTATGACAAAAACACACCCAAATCATTTTAGTTCAAAACATGTTTTTATTTTCCTTGTAGGCTTGATCATTTATACAAACACTAATGTGGCCATCTCCACATTTATACCTCTGTCTACCATATATGGGGGAAATGGCGCCACCTAGTAAAAAACAATAAAAACTAAAATTCCAATCCCTCACTGTCATGAATCCATGAAATACTTGATAAAAATGTGAAATTATATTGCAGTGACAGTGTAGAATATAAACATTGTTTTAATGGGAGTCAATGGCACAAAAAAATGTCTTAGGGGTAAAGGTGTGACTATTTTTTCAGACACATTTTTAAGAGGATTTTTCACACAAAAAAATTACTGAAATCTGAAAATTCATCCAAAAATCCACACCTGAGGCAAAATCTATGCCAAAAAACTGCTGCAAAACATCAGAAACTGTCTTAGGGCTGTAGCAGGGTTAAGATATCTCTTTAATCATTTTACTTATGATTCATAAAACATGCACTGATGTGTTTTGGCCTAATGCTACTTACTGTGTGTTCTCTTTATTTAGTCATTTTCTTCGTGATGACAGCTGCTGAGTTTTAACGACGTGTAACAAAACTTTAGATAAGCTTTGTCAGATTTATCACTGTTCCAAAACCACAACCTCTGTTTAGAATGGACCTTAGTCATAAATGTGTCATTCTTGTACTTTCCTTTTCCTATAAAACCTGTGTGAAAACCTTGAACGGGAGCTCGGTGTCGTCCTAAAACCAGAGGGGCTCTCTCTCTCTGTTCTTTTGATTTACACATTATATTTAGCTTTATGCATTATTTTTGATTTACGGGTACCTTCTGATTTACGAGGTCTAATTTGCTAAAAAAAAATCCTGCATTTCACCAATCAGAGCGCTCCTGTCCTGTGCACTAATAACTAAATAATTATCTTTACCAAAATACAAGGAAAAAGAAATCAGGCAGTGCAGCTTTAAAGAAAACATTTTTTTAATGAAGTACTCTACTGCAGCCAGCAGAGGGCAGCAGAACAGAGAATAAAAGAAGCTTCACTTCCTTAAACTTTTGGTATGAGACCATAAATAAAATGAATGAAAGCAGACTGGATGCAGAGGGCTTGTTGTTGATTGGTCAGTGCTTCCTGGAGTGGGCGGGGTTTGCTGAACTGAGCATTTTGAGGCCTCAGAAAGTCAGCACCAGAGAATACAGGCGTCAGTGAAACAAAACACAACTCCAGGTCTGTTTTTGATGATTTTATAACACAGCAGACAGAGAGGAAAAGTTGATTTTTTTAAATAATATATCCCTTTTAAGGATTTATAAATTCAAGATTTTTAAAGAAGATCCTGCAGTGTCCTTCTCAGTCTCCAGATTTAAATCCCATTGAAAATCTTTGGTGGGATTTAAAGAAGGCAGCAGCAGCAGCTCAGAGGCCATCAAACATCACTGAGCTGTAGAGGCTTCTGCAGGAGAAGAATGGGCAAAGATTGGAGAGTGGAGAGGAGTAAGGAGCTTGACCCAAAACGTTTGTCAGAAGTTCTAAAAGAGAAAAGATGCTCCACAAAGTCCTGAGGCTGAGGCTGAATAATACTGCCCCTGGGCCTGTGTTAAAGGAGGTGAGGGGGTGAATATTTCTGATCGCTGCTCTGTTTGTTGACCCATCCCTGGAGTTTACAGAGGAGATGTAGCAGAAGCTTGGTTTGCCTCAGAGCGTTTCCAGTGCGCTCACCTCTGCACAGTTACAGTATGGATCCTATACATTTACCCTGAGCCTCCCACTCACCTCACCCTCGCTCTGAGTATTTACACACACATTTACAGACGAGACGAGGAGCCTTTCTCATCACGGATTAGCAGCAAGAGAAGTCTTTGTTTGCAAACAGAAATCCAAGGACTTTCCCAGTTGTTACAGATTTTAACGACTTAGATTTAGTTAAGACACCATCAACTAAACAAAAGACAAAAATATACGATCCAAACAATTTCATCTAAATAAACACGACTGCTGTTTTCTCCAGGCTTTACAAACAAATATACACATTAAAATTAAACAAACATTTCATCTTCTCATCATCAGCTCCAGAACATCTCAGGTTTTTGGACAAACATCCCATTTAACAAAGAGACAAATAAAAAGGACAATACAAAACAAACTGAGTTTCACTTTCACACAGCCCACAGAGTCGCTCTGCTTCTGAAGTTTGGTTAAATTTCCCAGGTTCTGAGGCCAGAGGAAGGGTTCCTGAACACAGCTGAACAATCAAACATAAAACATCAAACATAAAATTCTGTCCTAAATGTATCTCTTATTTGAATATCTGTCCGCAGCTTTGGTTTAGTCATTATTCCATTCAGCCATTTTTCTGCACTGACATTAAATTTTCTCTGATCTTCTTCATGCTACAGGACAAACTATTATAGAATATTTACTGAAGTTGTGCTTCAGCAAAGTTCGCTCCAAGCTCTGCAGCCCAGGGTGACTTTGTCTGACTCCAATTAAAGATTTTCTTAGTTATTCTATTGTACTTAGTTATTATTGCACTGCTGGTCAGGCTGCGAGAGTTTCAGAGGAAAACAGCATTATAATAATAATAATAATAATTAAAAATAATAATAATTATTATTTATTTTTTTATTTTTTTCTGTTATTAAGTATTATTATTATTATCATTATTATTATTGGTGTCATTATTTCTAACTCTTCATGGAATTTATTTACCCACATAGAAGATAAGGAAATTATTATTATTTTTATTATTATTATAATTTATGTATTTGTTATTTTTATTATATTTTATTTATTTATTTATTTATTTATTTATTTATTATTATTATTATTATTATTATTATTATTATTATTATTATTTTTATGTTATTAAGTATTATTATTATTATTATTATCCATCCATCCATCCATCTTCTTCCGCTTTATCCGGGGCCGGGTCGCGGAGGCAGCAGTCTAAGCAGGGACACCCAGACATCCCTCTCCCCGGACACTTCCTCCAGCTCCTCAGGAGGAACCCCAAGGCGTTCCCAGGCCAGCCGAGAGACATAGTCCCTCCAGCGTGTCCTAGGTCTTCCCCGGGGCCTCCTCCCGGTGGGACATGCCCGGAACACCTCCCCAGGGAGGCGTCCAGGAGGCATCCGGAACAGATGCCCGAGCCACCTCAGCTGGCTCCTCTCGATGTGGAGGAGCAGCGGCTCTACTCCGAGCTCCTCCCGGGTAACCGAGCTCCTCACCCTATCTCTAAGGGAGCGCCCAGCCACCCTGCGGAGGAAACTCATTTCGGCCGCTTGTATCCGGGATCTTGTCCTTTCGGTCATGACCCAAAGCTCATGACCATAGGTGAGAGTAGGAACGTAGATCGACCGGTAAATCGAGAGCTTCGCCTTTCGACTCAGCTCTTTCTTCACCACAACAGACCGATACAACGACCGCATTACTGCAGACGCTGCACCGATCCGCCTGTCGATCTCACGCTCCATCCTTCCCTCACTCGTGAACAAGACCCCAAGATACTTAAACTCCTCCACTTGAGGCAGGAACTCTCCCCCAACCTGGAGAGGGCAAGCCACCCTTTTCCGGTCGAGAACCATGGCCTCGGACTTGGAGGTGCTGATTCTCATCCCAGCCGCTTCACACTCGGCTGCAAACCGTCCCAGTGCACACTGAAGGTCCTGGTTTGATGAAGCCAACAGGACAACATCATCCGCAAAAAGCAGAGATGAAATCCTGTGGTCCCCAAACCCGACACCCTCCGGCCCCTTGCTGCGCCTAGAAATTCTGTCCATAAAAATTATGAACAGAACCGGTGACAAAGGGCAGCCCTGCCGGAGTCCAACATGCACCGGAAACAGGTCTGACTTACAACCGGCAATGCGAACCAAACTCCTGCTCCGGTCATACAGGGACCGGACAGCCCTTAACAAAGGGCCCCGGACCCCATACTCCCAGAGCACCCCCCAAAGGACGCCACGAGGGACACGGTCGAACGCCTTCTCCAGGTCCACAAAGCACATGTGGACTGGTTGGGCGAACTCCCATGAACCCTCGAGCACCCGATAGAGGGTGTAGAGCTGGTCCACTGTTCCACGGCCAGGACGAAAACCGCATTGTTCCTCCTGAATCCGAGGTTCGACTATCGGCCGAATTCTCCTCTCCAGTACCCTGGAATAGACTTTCCCGGGGAGGCTGAGAAGTGTGATCCCCCTGTAGTTGGAACACACCCTCCGGTCCCCCTTCTTGAAAAGAGGGACCACCACCCCGGTCTGCCAGTCCAGAGGCACTGTCCCCGACCGCCACGCGATGTTGCAGAGACGTGTCAGCCACGACAGCCCCACAACATCCAGAGACTTGAGGTACTCAGGGCGAATCTCATCCACACCCGGTGCCTTGCCACCGAGGAGCTTTTTAACCACCTCGATGACTTCAGCCCGGGCAATGGATGAATCCTCCTCCGAGTCCCCAACCTCTGCTTCCTCAACGGAAGACGTGTCGGCGGGATTGAGGAGATCCTCAAAGTATTCCTTCCACCGCCCGACAACATCCCCAGTCGAGGTCAACAGCTCCCCACCCTCACTGTAAACAGTGTTGGTGAAGAACTGCTTCCCCCTCCTGAGGCGGCGGACGGTTTGCCAGAATCTCTTTGAGGCCGACCGATAGTCCTCCTCCATGGCCTCCCCGAACTCCTCCCAGACCCGAGTTTTTGCCTCCACAACCGCCCGGGCCGCCGCACGCTTGGCCTGCCGGTACCCGTCGGCTGCCTCGGGAGTCCCACAAGCCAGCCAGGCTCGATAGGACTCCTTCTTCAGCCTGACGGCATCCCTTACTTCCGGTGTCCACCACCGGGTTCGGGGCTTGCCGCCACGACAGGCACCAGAGACCTTACGGCCACAGCTCCTGACGGCTGCATTGACAATAGAGGTGGAGAACATGGTCCACTCGGACTCAATGTCTCCAACCTCCCCCGAGATCTGGTTGAAGCTCTCCCGGAGGTGGGAGTTGAAGACCCCCCTGACAGGAGGCTCAGCCAGACGTTCCCAACAGACCCTCACAATACGTTTGGGCCTGCCGAGTCTGTCCAGCCTCCTCCTCCGCCAGCGGATCCAACTCACCACCAGGTGGTGATCAGTTGACAGCTCAGCCCCTCTCTTCACCCGAGTGTCCAAGACACACGGCCGAAGGTCAGATGACACGACTACAAAGTCGATCATCGACCTCCAGCCTAGGGTGCCCTGGTGCCACGTGCACTGATGGACACCCTTGTGCTTGAACATGGTGTTCGTTATGGACAATCCGTGACTAGCACAGAAGTCCAATAACAAAACACCGCTCGGGTTCAGATCAGGGAGGCCGTTCCTCCCAATCACGCCCCTCCAGGTGTCACTGTCGCTGCCCACGTGAGCGTTGAAGTCTCCCAGCAGAATGACGGAGTCCCCAGTTGGAGCACTTTCCAGCACCCCTCCCAGGGACTCCAAGAAGGCCGAGTACTCTACACTGCTGTTCGGCCCATAGGCCGAAACAACAGTGAGAGACCTGTCCCCAACCCGAAGGCGCAGGGACACGACCCTCTCATTCAACGGGGAGAACTCCAACACATGGCGGCTGAGCTGGGGAGCTATGAGCAAGCCCACACCAGCCCGCCGCCTCTCACCGCGGGCAACACCAGAGTAGAAGAGAGTCCAGCCTCTCTCAAGGAGTTGGGTTCCAGAGCCCAAACTGTGCGTGGAGGTGAGCCCGACTATCTCTAGTCGGTAACGCTCAACCTCCCGCACAAGCTCAGGCTCCTTCCCCCCCAGCGAGGCGACATTCCATGTCCCCAGAGCCAGTTTCTGTGTCCAGGGATCGGGACGCCGAGGCCCCCGCCTTCGACCACTGCCCGATCCTCCTTGCACCGGCCCCTTACGGTTCCTCCTGCGGGTGGTGGGTCCACGGGAGGAATTATTATTATTATCATTATTATTATTATTGGCGTCATTATTTCTAACTCTTCATGGAATTTATTTACCCACATAGAAGATAAGGAAATTATTATTATTTTTATTATTATTATTATTATTATTATTATTATTATTATTATTATTATTTACATAAATACATATTCATATCCGCATATATATTCATATTCATATTATTATATACATCTGTTATATGTTGTTTGTTCCTTGTAAGTCATAATATTGTTTTGTTTGTCTCATGTCTTATGTATTACATGTAGGTATGTCTGCACCTGTAAATAAAAAAAATAAAAATAAAAAAAAGAATAAAAACTGTAGAGACGCATTTTTGTGGCGTAAAAATGAATAAATTATTACTAAATAAGCCACATTAATATTATAAATGTTAGCTGAACATAGCTTGTGCAGATGACAGCTTCCTCACGTAATGTTAAGGCAAAAACAGCTACAATAATCCAGTTTTATTCATTAATTTCTGCCTGGAAACTGTCAAATCTGATCCTTCTTAGTGCTTTTTAAAAAACAAACAACGAGAGTCCGAAGAACATTGCTTGTGTTTCTAAATTGTTACTCTATTGTCCTTTTAAATATCTGACTTTTTTAATGGTTTTATTGTTATGGACATTTCTAACTTTGTATATATTATTGTTAAACTTGTAATAATTTATAATGACATGCGCTGCTGAGCTCTGGGACAGGTCGCCCTTCCCAAAGAGACCTTGATCTCAGTCTTTTATCTTTATCTTTTAACAAATTAGCGTCATAGATATAACATGTATTGTTATTTTTATCTTAAACACTTAAACACCAGCCAGGTCTGAGAGGACGTTACTACAGACGTCCATTATCAGCTGAGCACAGGGAACTCCCCCCCCCCCACAAACGTCAGAGTCACGTGATCAACGGCAAAAGTCAGCTTTAAAATTCAAACATATTCTGGCTGAGACTGAGATCGATCTACGTTCCTACTCTCACCTATGGTCATGAGCTTTGGGTCATGACCGAAAGGACAAGATCCCGGATACAAGCGGCCTGAAATGAGTTTCCTCCGCAGGGTGGCTGGGCGCACCCTTAGAGATAGGGTGAGGAGCTCTGTCACCCGGGAGGAGCTCGGAGTAGAGCCGCTGCTCCTCCACATCGAGAGGAGTCAGCTGAGGTGGCTCGGGCATCTGTTCCTGAGCCTCCTGGACGTCTCCCTGGGGAGGTGTTCATGTCCCACTGGGAGGAGGCCCCGGGGAAGACCTAGGACACGCTGGAGGGACTAGGTCTCTCGGCCTGGGAACACCTTGGGGTCCCCCTGGTAGAGCTGGAGGAAGTGTCTGTGGAGAGGGAAGTCTGGGCATCTTTGCTTAGACTGCTGCCTCCGCGACCCGGTCCCGGATAAGCGAAAGAAGATGGATGGATGGACTGAGATCGAGTCTCTGCAAACCTCCCACGCTCACAGATTTCTGGGCTGACGACTCTGACGCAGTCCTGACTCCTGCAGACTCAGCACCACTGGGAACCGCTGTACAATTGGGCTAAAAATGGTGTCAGCTTTAGGCAGGTTTTTAAGAAAGGCTATGATTAAAGAAAGGTGTCTTAATGCACAAAAATACAACTGTGTGTCCTCTGTTAGACCTCAGTCAAGCGCCCAGGCCTGGACTCAAACATCTTCTTGTTTCAGGGGTAAATGCTCTTTCTTGTAAAACTTTGGCCTGTTCTCTCAGTGAGTTGTGTGTGTGTGTGTGTGAGTGTGTGTGAGTGTGTGTGTGTGTGTGTGTGTGTTGTGAATCCTCTGCAGTCGGAGCCAGAGTTAGCTCTGTGGGTTTTTTCCTCTCGGGGCTAACGACCCAGAATCCTCCAGCAGAGTTTAATCTTTGTCGACTTGAAAAGATTCATTGTTTACACTCTGCAGCCTTCAAAGAGGAAGACGCCCAAATTAGGAGCAGCCAGAGGAGGAGTATGCAGATGAGATGGATGCTGTGGTGAACCAGGCCGGGTTCATGTTTGGATAAAGTTAACCTGACTCAGAGCCTGCAGTGTGTGGAGTTACTCAGCTCTGAAATACTCTAAAGGTATTTGCTACACAGTAAATACTCAAAATCTGTACTCAAGTAAAAGAGTACTTAGTATCACTCAAGTAGAAGTAAAATTCCTCAAGAAAATTGTTACTTGAGCGACTACTTTCTTTCTTTCTTTCTTTCTTTATTCAGGATCCTCATCAGTTATCACCGCAGCAGTAACAAAAACAACAAACGATGACAATAACATTCATAATGAATAAAACATTTAAAATGTTAATTTAAACAATCATGCACATTGTTAATACATAAACAATACAATGCTGATGCCAGATAGAAAATACATTTCAAGTCAATGCTGTGCAACAACTTCCTTTCTAAGAATCGCAATTTTTAATTTCATTTAAAAGAGTTCTCTTTATTAATCTGTGTTAGATACAGAGGCAGATTATTCCACACTAACACAGCTCCATATAAGACAGATTTTTTTAAAGCATTAGTTTTAGGTAAAGGTAGTGTGTGATGCATTAAGGAAGAGTTTCTGGTTCCATGTCGAGTGTAGAGGCAAACAGCTTCTTTTCACAAAGATATCTTTCTTAAAAACTGGGCCAATTTACAGAGCAGTCTTTGTTCTGCAGTCAGCCATGACAGTCACCTGACATCACCTCCACATGTTCCCTCAGAGCCGCTCGGAGCCGCTCGGAGCCGCCCGGAGCCGCCCGGAGCCGCCCGGAGCCGCCCGGAGCCGCCCGGAGCCGCTCGGAGCCGCTCGGAGCCGCTCGGAGCCTCCCGGAGACGCTCGGAGCCTCCCGGAGACGCTCGGAGACGCTCGGAGACGCCCGGAGCCGCCCGGAGCCGCCCGGAGCCGCCCGGAGCCGCTCGGAGACGCTCGGAGAAGCTCTTGTTTGGAGGCAGAGGACAATGTTCCAGATGGAATCAAACTATGGCTTGTGTTACTTGTTTAAGACTTTTATCTGTTAAGAAATATCTACATTAGACTACTACTACTGCTACTACTACTACTACTACTACTACTACTGCTACATCTACTACTACTACTGCTACTACTACTACTACTACTGCTACTACTACTACTACTACTGCTACTACTACTACTACTACTGCTACTACTACTACTACTACTACTACTACTACTACTACTGCTACTGCTACTACTACTACTGCTACTACTACTACTACTGCTACTACTACTACTACTACTGCTACTACTACTACTACTACTACTACTACTGCTACTACTACTACTGCTACTACTACTACTACTACTGCTACTACTACTACTACTGCTACTACTACTACTACTACTGCTACTACTACTACTACTACTACTACTACTACTACTACTACTGCTACTACTACTACTACTACTACTACTACTACTACTACTACTACTGCTACTACTACTACTACTACTACTACTACTACTACTGCTACTACTACTACTACTACTACTACTACTACTACTACTACTACTGCTACTACTACTACTACTACTACTACTACTACTACTACTACTACTACTGCTACTACTACTACTACTGCTACTACTACTACTACTACTACTACTACTACTACTGCTACTACTACTACTACTGCTACTACTACTACTACTACTACTACTACTACTACTACTGCTACTACTACTGCTACTACTACTACTACTACTGCTACTACTACTACTACTGCTACTACTACTACTACTACTGCTACTACTACTACTACTACTACTACTACTACTACTACTACTGCTACTACTACTACTACTACTACTACTACTACTACTACTGCTACTACTACTACTACTACTGCTACTACTACTACTACTACTACTACTACTACTACTACTACTGCTACTACTACTACTACTACTACTACTACTACTGCTACTACTACTACTACTACTACTACTACTACTGCTGCTATCCTCTTTACCTAGTACTTGACATAAAATGTTGACGTAAAAACAACAATTTGTATTTGCTTTTTTTTAATATATTTTTAAACCAGTCTTGGTCTCCTTTAGAACAGCAGCAGGTTTACAGCCTTTAAAAACATTATGTGACTAAAAGAGAACGTTTTTAATAAGAACTTTACTGGAACCATAAACAAACAAGAGAAGAGCCCAGCAGGGGGCAGCAGAGGGCAGAGTGTTGTGCTTTGTTTTTAAACAGAAACAGAGGAAAATAAGCTGTTTACTTTTTAAACCTTTTGCCATTTTCCTCCAAAAAATAAAAATGTCTGTGAGGAATCAGTGGAAACAGAGCTCTGCAGCATTTTTTTAAATAAATGAATGAGAGCAGACTGGATGTAGAGGGCTTGTTGTTGATTGGTCAGTGCTTCCTGGAGTGGGCGGGGCTTCGTGGGAGAGGCGGAGGTTCGTGCAATCCAACCGTTCTGAGGCCTCTGAAAGACTGTGCTAGAGACACTTCCAGGTATGGTTTTGATGAGGAAAATACATTATAACATGGGAGAAAGGTCAAAAAAGTTGATTTTGGTGAATATATCAATCTTAAATAGCGTTAAACCTCTACCAAATCACTGCGATATTTGGAATAAGCAAATATTTATAGATGTTTTTTGGGATTAACTTGCAAAATAGATGCAGTGGAACATAAAAGAAGCACTAAATTCAGCCAAATCAACATTGAATTTATTTACTGCTTTACCACAACTAATATCTTTTTCCTCAAGCAAAATCACTAAAGAAGGCTTTTAACAACCATCACACTTTGCATTTTGACCTCTGACCTCATTCCAAATATGGTCATACTCCTGTCCCAACCTCTACACCTCTCTCTCTTCTTAACACAAAAGCTGACGTCACTCTGACTCTGCCCACTCTTTTCTATAAAATCCATATTTTATTCTAAATCCAGACCCCCCCCCCGTCCTGTCCCTAACTCCCTCAGCTGTGGCACACAAACGGGCCCGCGCCCATTGTTTGAGCAGCAGCTGAGAGGACGCACAGCCCCTCCTCTGCAGACAGGACTCGCTCTGGACCGGGTTTGTTTTGGTGCAGCAGTGGCATTCCTACAGAGGAGAAAACCAGGGATCTTCTAGTTCAGGGGTAAATGCTCTGTCCATTCACAAAGCCCTTATAAAGCCCTGTATCTCTATATTTATATTTAAACATTTACAGACATGATTACAGGCTCCTGAAGTCCTGATTTAGTCCTGGTTTTAATCCAGTTTGTGGTTCTGCTCTAGGGTTGGATTTGATGTTCAGGTCACTGCTCGCTTAGTCCTGGTTTAGTCCTGGTTTAGACTTGGATTTGTCCTGATTTAGCTCTGGTTTAGACTTGGTATTATCGTGGATTAGTTCTGGTTTAGACTTGTCCTGGTTTAGTCCTGGTTTAGTCCTGGTTTAGATTGGATTTGTCCTGATTTAGTTCTGGTTTAGTCCTGGTTTAGTCCTGGTTTAGACTTGAATTTTTCCTGGTTTAGTCCTGGTTTAGGCCTGTCCTGGTTTAGTCCTGGTTTAGTCCTGGTTTAGACTTGAATTTGTCCTGGTTTAGTCCTGGTTTAGTCCTGGTTTAGTCCTGGTTTAGAGTTGTATTTGTCCTGGTTTAGTCCTGGTTTAGTCCTGGTTTAGTCCTGGTTTAGACCTGTCCTGGTTTAGTCCTGGTTTAGACTTGAATTTGTCCTGGTTTAGTCCTGGTTTAGTCCTGGTTTAGACTTGAATTTGTCCTGGTTTAGTCCTGGTTTAGTCCTGGTTTAGACCTGTCCTGGTTTAGTCCTGGTTTAGTCCTGGTTTAGACTTGAATTTGTCCTGGTTTAGTCCTGGTTTAGTCCTGGTTTAGTCCTGGTTTAGATCTGTCCTGGTTTAGTCCTGGTTTAGTCCTGGTTTAGTCCTGGTTTAGTCCTGGTTTAGATCTGTCCTGGTTTAGTCCTGGTTTAGTCCTGGTTTAGTCCTGGTTTAGTCCTGGTTTAGATCTGTCCTGGTTTAGTCCTGGTTTAGTCCTGGTTTAGTCCTGGTTTAGTCCTGGTTTAGACCTGTCCTGGTTTAGTCCTGGTTTAGTCCTGGTTTAGACTTGAATTTGTCCTGGTTTAGTCCTGGTTTAGTCCTGGTTTAGTCCTGGTTTAGTGCTGGTTTAGACTTGTCCTGGTTTAGTCCTGGTTTAGTCCTGGTTTAGACTTGTCCTGGTTTAGTCCTGGTTTAGTCCTGGTTTAGTCCTGGTTTAGACTTGTCCTGGTTTAGTCCTGGTTTAGTCCTGGTTTAGTCCTGGTTTAGACCTGGTTTAGACCTGGTTTAGACCTGGTTTAGTCCTGGTTTAGTCCTGGTTTAGACCTGGTTTAGACCTGGTTTAGACCTGGTTTAGTCCTGGTTTAGACCTGGTTTAGTCCTGGTTTAGTCCTGGTTTAGACCTGTCCTGGTTTAGTCCTGGTTTAGTCCTGGTTTAGTCCTGGTTTAGACTTGTCCTGGTTTAGTCCTGGTTTAGTCCTGGTTTAGTCCTGGTTTAGACTTGTCCTGGTTTAGTCCTGGTTTAGTCCTGGTTTAGACCTGGTTTAGACCTGGTTTAGACCTGGTTTAGACCTGGTTTAGTCCTGGTTTAGTCCTGGTTTAGACCTGTCCTGGTCTGGGTTAATCCCAGTTTTATTTGTTGGTGTAGACCAGGGTTAGTGCTGATTTAGGCCCAGTTTAGTTTAATGAGACCTGAGGTGGTGCTTGGGGTGAAAAGTTTGTTTTTACTGAGCTCACAAACACCAAAGTTAAACATGAACGTGACAAAAATACAAAGCGTGTTATTGGTGGCAGATAATTTTTGTGCCTCTGGAAAAAAGTCAACTGATTTAATTTTTTAGTCACACAAATTAAATCTGCAACGTAAATAGATCCAAGCGTTGTTATCGTCACAGCATTTATACTTGTATTATACCAGTAGGGGGCGATCACTGACAGTCAAAGGTTTTACCAACATAGAAGAAAAAGAGCGACAGTAAACAAACATGGCGGCCCTAACAGAGGATTTTACACCACATTTATTGAAAAAGAGCCAAGAAAATTAGGCCAAAATAGCAGTGGTCCGTTCAGTCTTTGAATAAACCGTGACTAACTCGCTCCAGTCGCTCCTCAGCCTTTTCTTCTGCTGTGACTGTTGAGCTGTGTTCACTAGCGCCCCCTAATGGTCAGCACATGTACTGCGCCGTTCGTCTGTATTTACAAGCTCTGGGAGAAGAAGACAAACAGAGAGCTCTGTCTGTATCCAAATGTGTATTTAACATAGAGGAGAAATGAACCGTTCCTTCTGGAACTCCCTAATTCATTTCTAAACCTTTGCTTCTCTACATAAAGATCCATTTGTCTGTCCACTAATCCTGATATCAAAGATTGTATTATTGTATTAGACTAGGGGTGTAACAATACAGTAACTGTATCGATGTATCGTTTTTTTTTTTCTCCTACGATACAACTATATCAATACACATCGAATCGTATCGTTTTCTAGGAAGTGAATATTGATACACATGAAGTATTGATCGATAATATCAGAAATATCAAACTTAGAAATTTGTATGTTAAAATAAAACCAGATATGTCTTTTTGGAGATAAATTTTGTGTTTTTAATTAAACAAAATGTTATATTCAACTTTTCTTCGCTCTCTGTCTGCTGGACATAATCAACCCCGGCCGAGGTGCTACATTTGAGAGTAAACTTTTATGATTTTTGGCAAAACTTTGCTGTATTAATTATCGATATGAAGGTGTTGAATCGTATCGAATTGTATCGTTCGAAGTATAGCCAATATCGTTTTTGAATCGTATCGAAACACTTCTAATCAATACATATTGTATCGTGGCAAAAACGTATAATTACATCTCTAATTAGAAAGCTCAGAAAAGTTGATTTTGCAAGATAACAAATGTTTTTGTTGCTAAATCTTTAAATTGATACTGTCCCATAATAATCTCTGTCCTGAGCTGAATGCGTTGAGAATATTTTTGCACATTTCCATCGTCATATTAAAGCCTAGAATACATCTTATAGCATGCATTCTTTTTACAGTACGCTATTAAATTGGCAAAAAGTTGCTGTATCAACTATTGATACGAAGGTGTTGAATCATATCGAAATGTATCGTTCCAAATTAGCCAATATCGTTCTCGAATCGTATTGAAACATTTCTAATCGATACATATCGTATCGTTGCAGAAATATATCGTTACACCCCTATATTAGACCTTGACATGTTTCCTGTGGTCTTTTGGTGCCTGGAGTGGTAGGAAAACAGCGCCATCTGCAGTCCCGCTTCTTCAGAACACGATCCCAGGTGTGAGAAAGCAGGTACGCCCCCTCGTCCCTGGTTTAGCGTCCTGTCCACTTGTTTTCAGATCTCAGTGGCAGCGGTGGTGTTTGTTGTTTTCAGTGCTTTTGACTCTGGCGTTGTCCTGGTTTCTATGTTTTTTTACAGAGAAAGAAACAGCAAAAACATGCACACAAGCAACAAAATGACAAGTTAAATCTGCCATATCCAACCTCTGCAAAAAAGGAAAACCATATCATAAGCTGATTATTTCTATAGCCAGCCATAAAAACACAGCAAGAGTGGCTGGCACTTTCTATTACGATCATGTTGCTGCTCTAATTGTTTAATGACATTGATAGCGTGTAATTATGAGCACAATTATTACGGTGAAATGTCCAAACAACATCTCACACTGACAAAAGGACAATACCACTTTATGTTTCTGCTATACGAGCGTCCAACGTCGGCTCTGTTGTCAGCAGACGTCGCTCTTTTTTTCCCTCATCGTCCGTTTGTTTTGGCTGCAGCCGTCACATCCTCGAAATGAACAATTACAGGTTTATACGCTCTGACGGCTCGAGAAAAGGCGACGCACACAAACAGAAGTGCGTCTGTGTGAGTGGGCTGTGCTCTGGACGGTTTCGGTGTTCGGTGAAGAAGAAGTTGATGAATGGAAGATTGTTTCGTGAGCGTGCAGCAGTGGCCCCAGAGGCAGAGCGTGGGAGAAAACTGCACCTGCTTCACCGTTCATGCTCTGATATGGATCGGATTATTGATTGATTGGCTGCACAATGGTGAGGCCCAAGCTGAGGTCTACAACAATTGAACTAGAAATCCACAAACAATCATCCATCCATTTCATTAAGAAGGCAGAATTTTTAGTGGACTTAAATCTAATGCAATGTTTTCATGAAAAGTGCAGGTGTATATATCATTTTTCTCTTGTTAAAGTTGCTATATTATGCTTTTATTCATATTTTTAAACCAATCTTGTTTGCCTCTAGACAGTGGTGGAATGTAATGAAGTAAAAGTACTTAGTTCATTTACTTAAGTACAATTTTCCTGTATCTGTACTGTACTTGAGAACATTTTACAAGGAGTACTTTTACTTTTACTTCATTTTTAAGGAAGTATCTGTGCTTTTTACTCCACTACAAGTAAAAAAGTATTTTGAGTTTGGTTTAAAATCATGAGTTTTTGCTGTGACATCATTGTAGACACAGTACATAAATATAAAACATGCAGTAAAGTAGTACTGTTCAGAAAAAACTCACCTACAGATTGAGTCTCTTCTGTTGCAGTTAAACCCTCACATTTTACAGATCCATTAGTTCTTGAATCTGTTTATTTTTTTACTCACAAGTACATTTAAAAGTGAGTGTGTTTATACTTTTACTTAAGTAGAAATGTTCATGTGATACTTTTACTTTTACTTACCGTATTTTCCGAACTATAAGTTGCACTTTTTTCCATCGTCTGGCTCGGGGTGTGACGTATACTCAGGTGTGACTTATATATTAAAATATTTCAGGTGTTGGTTAGAGGGCGCTCTAGGCTTGTGTACCAGCATCTGCTGCACCTGTACCACTGACAATTTAAAATGTAAACATTACCAACAACAACTTAGGCTATAAAGACAACTGAGAAAGAGCGGAATAATTGGAAATGGAACTGATGCTGAGTCTGACGACAGCCACGCAGAGGAGGAAGCGGCGCTTCGTCTACCTCCGGAGTTGGCGGAGTTGTTCAGAAGCGACACCGAGGATGAAGAATTTAAAGGATTTAGCGATTAGGAGTGAGATGGTGAGTTTGGTGAACTTGTTATATTATGTTCTTTATGCTATAGTTATGTGAATAACTGTTAATATATTACGTTAACATACGAGACACCTATTCAGTTCGTTGTTTATGCTTCATGTAGCTGAATAACCATCAGTGTGTTACGTTAGCATAGCGCACACCTATTCAGCTGTTGTTCTCTATTCTATTATTACTATAACTTGCCTTTCAACATGAAATGTCTGTTCTTGGTGTCAGGATTTTGTAAAATAAATTTCCCAAAAAAAATGCGACTTATAGTCCAGTGTGACTTACGTTTTTTTCTTCTTCATGCATTTTTTGGCTTGTGTGACTTATACTCCGGAGCGACTTATAGTCCTGAAAATACTGTAGCTAAAATAAAAAACTTCTTTCACAACTGCCTCTAGAACAGCAGCACATTTTACAGCCTTTAAAAACATTATGCAACTAAAAGAAAACATTTTTAATAAGTCCTCTACAGCTGCCATAAAGAAACAGGTGAAGAGACCAGCAGAGGGCAGCAGAGTGCAGCTCTGTGGCGGGCACTCTTTTAAACAGAAACAGTGGGGAAAAAAAGCTTTTTACTTCCCTAAACTTTTTGTCTGATGCCATTTTACTGCTAAAATAAAAAATGTCTGTGAGGAATCAATGGAAACAGAGCTGTTTTTTAGATAAATGACTGAGAGCAGACTGGATGTAGAGGGCTTGCTGTTGATTGGTCAGTGCTTCCTGGAGCGGGCGGGGCTTCGTTGGAGTGGAACCGAGCATTCTGAGGCCTCAGAAACTCAGCGCCAAGGAATACAGGATTACTCAAACGGGCGAGAATGAAACAAAACACAACTCCAGGTCTGTTTTTGACTGAGGGAACAACATTAAAACATGGGAGAAAAGTCGATTTTGAACAATATAGCTACTTTCAGAATATACACAGGGGTATAGTATTGTAGTAAAATAAGACTGCTTCTGTTTAAACTATGGACTTTTTATGGAAAATGTGCAGACTTTATTATAGAATAAGTATAATAAAGTATTTTAAGACCTCAGTACAGTATCGTTCTGTCAGCAGAGGTCAGAGAGGATCCTCCTCCACCTCTCTCTCGTGACGTTTTGAACCTAATTCCAGATTTGATTCTTCCTCTAATTGACATCATTAAGGGACCTCCTGAAGGTGCCTTTGAGCTGGTGCTTAACCCCCCACTGTCCCCTACATCTGCTCCCCGTCCCACTGTGGACCGGGGACAAAACATGGACACATCCCACAAACACGAAACACACGAAACACACGAAACACACGAAACACACGAAACACACGAAACACACGAAACACACGAAACACACAAAACACACAAAACACACGAAACACACAAAACACACAAAACACACGAAACACACGAAACACACAAAACACACAAAACACACGAAACACACTGTTATAACACAAACGTCAGGTCATTCTGTGAGTTTTTTTGGTTTTGCATCTGATTGCAACATGTTTTTTCATGTTTGGTGTGGATCTGAAACACTGTTACATCCTGTACCATTGTGAGATAGGGCCAAATACGCTAACTCCAAGTGCCAGTAAAGGCACAAATGATTAGTTTTAGTGGGTTCTTTACCATTATGAGATAAGTATAAGGGTTTTGAAGCATTTACCCTTGAACTAGAAGATCCCTGATGTGAGTAAATGTCCTGTTTCTTCATCCTTACCATTGCCAGATAGGGCCAAAGATACTCAAACCACAAAAAAAGTTTCAGCTTCAGTGGATTCTTTACTTTTTCCAGATATAACTGCATTGTGGCTCAATGAATTGAGCATTTACCCCTGAACTAGAAGATTCCAGGTTTGTGTCCAGGTCAGGGCTCCATATTTTTACCATTGCAAGATAGGGCCACAGTCGCTAACTCCAGCTGCAAGCTTTGATTAGTTTTCCTTTATTCTCTGTCATTGTAAGGGCTTTGTGGCTCAATAAGTAGAGCATTTACCCCTGAATTAGTAGTTTCCTGGTTTGAGTCCAGGGCTCTCTAGCTTCATTGCGAGATAGGGCCAAAGATACTCAAACCACAAACAAACAAGCAAACAAACCAAAAGTTTCAGTGGATTCTTTACTATTTCCAGATATAACTGCATTGTGGCTCAATAAATAGAGCATTTACCCCTGAATTAGTAGTTTCCTGGTTTGAGTGCAGGTCTGGACACTGTATCTTTAACATTGCGAGATAGGGTCAAAGATACTCCAAGATAACTCCAGTCACAATGGCTCAGTAAGGCAAGAAGGAGGATTGGTAAATAAAAATAGTTTTTCAATAAAGGATAAATAAAAGTAAAATAGTAATAGTATTTTTAAAACGTAAGCCCTAAGTATAATATGTCTCAGGTGTTTTATGTGACCACTTTTTGGAAAATCATCAACACCTGCAACATGCAGTTATAGTAAATGTATTTTTACGTAGTTTTGCCCTTTACCATTCAAATACAAATCCACTGAATCCTGATAAAACAACTTTATTTTGATGCACACACACTAACACCCCGTCCCAACCATGTGTGGGACAGATTTACTGCTCATGTACCACAACAACAACAACAACAACAACAACAGCCTCACATGGACAACACCTGCTCTCACAAACATTTCTTCTTCTTCTTCTTTCACTTCTATCATAAATTCAGACTTATTAATATTTTATCTGTGTCTCCAGGCTCCGTCGTGTCCTGTGAGGGGAGGAGCCTCTTCATCACAGCAGACAGGACGCATTATGGCCTGTAATAGAATCATTAATCCATTTAGATCACAGAGACAATGTGGTTATTAACGTTTTACACAAGGACACAGATGGGACAGAGGAGGAAATCTTTTGCAAGCAGCTCTTGGACATTTGTATTGTGACAAAAAAATGTAACTTAGCATTGCCTAGATCTTGATTTTTGATTTGTTTTTAAATAAGTTTGTATGTATTTTGTGAAGGAACTTTTTTTTTATAAGTTGTCAAATCCAGGTTAATTGTGGCTTTTGAATGACATCTTACTGAGATTGTTGTGTTTTTGTTATGAGCCATGAATGGGACAACTGTGAGCAGACACCGCCATCTTGTGGCTGAAGTAAACACTGCAACAATGGCCACTTCCTGCCAAAAACATGACATTGCCTCAATAAAAACATGAATTATGGCATACAAGGAGTATACTGATGGCTTATTATATCTTACATGTTATGATAAATAAGGTATATTCTACATTAGTGTATAGAGTTATAGGATTGTTTGTTATTTATGAGCTGGACTGATGAACACATGAATATAAACGTGCACTGTCCCCCTCCGCCCTCCTGGCTCTTGTGTTTTTCAAATGTATTTTTCGCTCTCATTGTGGCATTTCTTATGCTAGGGTGAGGATATTTGACAAAGATTTTTATTAATAAATGAATTTTAGAGTTTCAGCAACACAACTGAAAAAAAAAAAATAGACAAGACAAAGTTTTCAACAAAAAACTCACACTCTTCCTCACAAAGCCCTTTTTGGTTCCATTGACAAAAAACAAACAAACACATTGCATCTTTAAACCTAAATAATTAATGTTTTATTAACAAACTGGCACTTAGAGGATTAAATATATAAACATTTATTTACTTTTTGGCAAACACAAACACAACCTCCTTAAAGAGATTCCACTGTAGTACGATCACAGAAAGAGAAAGGAATCCAATCCTTTGCCCAGAAAAGTGTTAATGATACAAACTTATACATGCAGCATTTTAACCTGTTAAGCTCTGAGGCCTTTTTCCTGAAAATTCTATATCTACATTTATTAAGGTTTTACTTAGCATTTACTAGGTGTACAGAGCTAACCTTGGTAGCAAATTAATTGGTGGACTTTGGGGATTACTGTGGAAGAGAAATAATATTAATAAATTATATTGTTTGACCATAAATTGAGGTTGAAATAGATTATTCTAATTTCCGCCTGAAAAAAAACAACACATATTTGCCTCCAAAAAAGCCTTTTTCCTTCCTGTAGTGAAGCAAATAACAACATAAATTGAAAATTTCACATATCTTGGTCTACTGCAGCAAAACTTGTGCCAAATAAACAAAGTAATGGAAAGATATACATGTTTTATTTTAAAAAATCCAGGCGGAATCCAACTGTTGAATAGAAACTGAAGTAGATAGTTTTGTTGCCATGAATTGTCCGAACACGAGGATGTCAAACATGTGTGTGTCAGCCGCTGTATCTCCCCGCTATGGTCCCAACAAGCGGACGCAAGGGGGCGCCATCGGGCTCTGTTCAGGTTTAAGAGGTTAAGAAGCCATTGTGATATGAGAGAAAAAAAAAAAAAAACTAGAGAAGGAGAATAAACTAATATTTTATCCTGCTCTGGGCTCTGTGTTTGCATCTAAACCACAGCAGTGCAACCAAGTGCCAGGGCTGATATTTTGGGAGTAATGTCCAAGTCATTTTTGGGAAAACCTGAGTTCTGGGGACTGAGAAAAAGTCGGTGGTCTCTTCATGTTCTCTTCCTCTGCGTCCATAAACCTCCTCTCTGGGCTTCCTCTAGGCCTCCAGCTCTAACCTCAGCCTCATGCTTCAAACCTTCTCCATCTGAAAACTATCTCTCTAAAACCTCTCACCTGAGCCGTCCCTCTGATGGACTCATGAACTCATCCTCGTCATGAACAAAGAGAGCAGAAACATCTTCAGCTCTGCTCCTGTCTGTTCCTCCGAGCCACTGTCTCTAAACTGTGTCACCTCTGTCTTTTACACCAAGTCTTCATCTCTTTCATCCATGGACACTGAGACCAACAGGAGAAGAAATAACGCTCCTGTGTCAGGCTTTAGGACGTTTCCAAATGAAACTATAGAGCTGTAACAAACAAACAAACAAACAACAACAACAAAAAGAGTCTGCAGTGTGGGGCCAGGCCACTGACCCATGCATGGATGTTAAAGAACAGACTCAGAAATACTAAAAGTCATTGAATTTGAACAGAAACTTGCACACGGGATAAGCATTTACCCCTGGACCTCTGTAATTCGTGAATTACCCCCTGACGTCAGTGTTTTTAGTCGGGCATTCACACGGGACAAACCATGTCTGTAATTTACTTGATTTTATGAACTTTCCAGATATGACGTATTGAAAATTACACAGATTTATAATAAAAATCCCAGATTTTGTTTATGTTTCTAGCTCTACTTAATCTTAAGCTTCTATCTTTTGTTGATTTCCTGTCCTGACAAAACATAAACTTTACCCCTCTCCATTATCTGTGGAGATTTGTCTCTTCTTAAACAGCAGGTGGCGCTCTTTATTAATCCATTCACTGTGATTCATCTCTGGATCTAACTTTAGCACTGAAAGCGTCCAAACTTTCCAAAACAGCCCCATGTTGCACCAAAAACTTAGTTTAACGTTGCCATGATGTCTTAAACGTAGTTTGTTTACTCTTTTTTTTATCTGAGAAAAAAAGTAATGGTTTCGGAGTAAGACCAAAAGAGAAATGTTATTATTAAGAGAGTTTAAATCCAGAGGTAAAATGGAGTGTTAAAGACATTTTGGATCACTGTTACTTCTTCTTTTTTTCCGTAGCTGTTTTTTTTTTAGGAGTTTTTCCTTACTGAGAAGGAGGGTCTAAGGACAGGAGTGTCCTGGCTCTGTTTAGTTTAGTGTAGTTATTGTTTGTGCTGATTGTGTGTTAAGTCTGATTGTGTGTTTATGTTTGTGAAGC